>NJDD01006795.1:7376-18401 GCA_002245505.1 Calephelis nemesis | reverse complement strand
GAAAATTCGAAAAATCCAATTTTCTTTTTGTTGGCCGACCCGGGATTCGAACCCGAGACCTCTAGCAGTCAAGTCCAACACCCGGACCGCTCGACCACAGAGGCGATACTACCTACTCCTAAGTATCAATTATAAGGTTTCCCAGGACCTACGACCCCGGGTAGTTGTAGTGTCACCAATACAATATTCACTTGAAATTTTGTACAATATAAATTCTTTTTTTAAGACCTACTTTTATTTTTTTTCTCTCACACTCTTGTGTAGACCTCCTCCAGGTTACAGTGGCGCCCAAACGTGTCTGGGAAACCTTAACATTTGCATTTCTCGTGTTTTTTTAACTGTATTTCTGTGTACTTTAAATAATTTTTTCACTATCATAACCAATACCGTCTTTACCATAAGGGCACACGGGGCCAGTGCCCAGGGTCCCTACACTCAGAGGGCCCCGAAAGATCGACAATTTCACTCACTTTTAACCTTAAAATATTTTGGTTGGGTGCTTTACGTTTTTCTTGTTTTATGGGAATTTGGGAGCGTTCAATTTCGCAGTTTAAGAACGAGTGATTCGTTAATAATTATGAGCATAGAAAGTGACATTAATTTGAAAATTGAGTTAGAGGATTTCAACAGAAACTAGTAATCATAAAAAAATAGCAGCATACTAATATTATTAATGACATACTATAATACTGATTTCTTTATATTTCAAAAGGGCCCCAAATTATTTTGTGCCCAGGGCCCCAACACAAACAAAGACGGCCCTGATCATAACTGTGATATTTACGATATCTTTACAAGGAAAATCGCGGTACCGCCCCGGCACTAGAATCAGGCGATTATCTTCCTGCCAGATACATTGGAAGAGGCAATAAAATCCAGGGCAAAGACGGTCACTACCACCCGGCCGCAAGACACCTCGAAGCATCTTCCACCTCAAGGCATCTTCAAGCACCGACGTCAACTAAGGATATATCCATAGCCTTCAGTTCATGGATATATCTGACGTCGATAAATCTTTTGGCCTTAAATTCACCTATCTTTAAGACGAAAACTCATAACTTTTCAAAATTTTATAAAACTTGCTAAAAACATAAGGATATCGTAAATCTGTTTACTTACTTACTTTATTTTACTGTGTTACTTTATATTATTGTTGTACTATTGTCATTCTTGACAACGAACTCACTAGCAACATATAAACTTTGTGTAAAATCCACTAAAATCTAAAATCTTGTAAACTATAAACTTATAAATTGTAAAACTGTAAAATCCTACTTAAGTCTGATCTGCTTAAATATTATACAAATAACTATCTATTCTTGTTTAGGCGAAACTGTAGTGCAGCCAGCGATTCCTGTTGTTCTTTGAAGATTTGTTTCGTACAGCGTGGGAAACTTCAATAAGTTACTTTTATTAAGTCTTTAGGCGAATACATTTATTTTAAGAATTTTTTAAAAAATTGACAAAAGTAACGGTGTCGCTTAGGTCAGGTTTTTGTTGCGAATTGGCGTGCCCACGCCCCTCCCTCGCTCCGCTCCACGATCCTGTTGTCTGGATAGGCGCCTAGATGGCGTTACGCGTCTACAATTCTCATAAATCTACCTTCTGAAGAACTGATTTCTCTAAAAAAATCAACCAACTTCACTTATACTTAAAATAAAAAATCTACTTAACTAAAATAATAATACGTATATAAAAATATCATAACTATAAACAATATTGAATAAACCCAGGCTAAATTAACGCTTCCCTAAAACAAAATCATAAACATCGTAGCTGTAAGACATAAGTATCTAAAAAATAATATTCGCGTTGTAATATTCAAGTTAGCATTCAAACTTAAACTGCCAGCAAGCCACCACTCAAACCGGTTATCTGCGCGTAGCTAACAACACACGACTTTGTACTTATTCTTAAAACTTAAAACATATTTAAAACATACATAATGTCTCATCCTATTAAATACCTCTCCTTACGTAAACAAGAACTAGAATATGAAATCTCTCTCCGCGGGGATACACCCCTGGCTACTGTAGCTGATCTAAGAAAACAAATAAACAAATTATCAACTATTCACCCGGCCGAGTCGATTTTGATATCACACCTCGATCCGCAAGACGACATTACCGCGTGCCAATTATTACTCGAAAACGTTTTATCTACGATAACTTGTCAATCTAACGATAAAAATATTCTGTCAAGAACAGAAAACATCTTAAATCATTTATATCATAGGTTAAACAGGATCGAACCTACACACGATATTGAGGAAACCTATACTCAGCGCCGCACTACATTTAAAGAGCTTTATTCCAACTTAATAGAATTAAAAAATTCCTCAGTAGATCCATTAGCTGTTAACAACCAGATTTCATCAAATAATATGAATCCTTTTCAAGTAAACGTAACTTGTGGTAGACCAGTATCGGAACTTCATAAAATCAAATATGACGGCAAATCATGCGTCCGCGCGTTTATACAGAGGGTAGAAGAATTTCGCTCTCGAATCTCGCTCGCGACATTCCTGACTCGAAATTAATAACCTACGCGTCGGAAATATTCACCGAGGACGCTTGGTTCCGTAGTATTAAAGATCAGATAACTAGCTGGCAAGAACTTATAACATTATTACGTAACGACTTTGACAAAACTGACTATGACTATAGACTTTTAAATCAAATTAGAAACCGTACTCAAGGTGAAAAAGAAAACATCACTATCGTTATAGCTACGTTGGAGGGCATGTTTGCACGTCTGTCCGAACCTTACTCAGAAACTTAAAAACTTGAAATACTTTTACACAACATACGTCCGTGTTACGCTAACACATTGGCGGCTTCCCCGCATATTACTACTATTGACCAACTTCGCGCGCTTTGTCGGAACTACGAAAACGTTCAATCTAGACTAAGTCATTTTCACGAACCTAGTTCTTCAACTGAGGGCCTAGTGGCTCCGGAGTTCGCATACAAGAATACAAACTCAAAGACTAATCGATACTTAGCGACTAATAACAGTAATCAATACTCTAGACAAACCTCCCAACAATATACTAGTAAGCATAAACAACCTCAACCTTATCACCAAAACAACTTTATACTTAAAGATCAAAAACCAACTTCTCAGTTTCGTAGTAATAACCATAAAAATTAAACATACAGATATTAATAAACATAATTTTATTTCTGTATAAGTATTACTAAACATTTAATATAAACAAATATCTTAACACTATCTACAAATTGCAGTAACGATAACTTGTCGTGTTCCGCGTTCTCACTATGGCTTAGTTCCGACCCCAAGACTCACGTCGTAGGGCAGTGTGAACGCACACTAACACACATATTGCTTACTCTTGTCACGATATACATTAACTAAATCTTATTGCACCTTGTTGATAAAATATAGTTTTAAAATCTATACTATTAAGATTACTTTTGGGTATTTAATACTCGAACTTCTCTAATTATAACTAACAATTACTTATTCGGCAGTTACATAACTATAGATTATACATTACTTCTCTTGACCATTAATACGTATATTACGTGAGTAATAAAATAATCATTAATTATTAAATAATCACTAGTGCTCTCTCGTGGAAGAAAACTTAGTTTCACTAATTAGTATTCATTGAAATACTTTTATAAGCAAGACCTTGCTTGCTTGTTAAGATTTACTGGTAACCTAGCAACTACAATAAATAATAACTTTATCTAAACCTGCAGTCAGTTCTTCCAACTCTTACAACGTATCTAAGTTTATTAAAATCATATTTAAGTAAGTTTATGTATTCAAATATTCCAACATTCACTTAAATCATAATCTTAAATCCATAATATTACCATACAAAATAATATTTTGTAAACGCCTGTTAAAATAAGTTAGCACCTCACTCAATGATAGCATTGCAGAATATTTATTCCATAAACAACTTTTAAATTTTAAAGTTATAGTCGCGTCTTCTCCCGACATTTTTTCTCATATGTCCTGGGAGTCTACAGCTAATAGCCTAGGCTTATCCTCCATGGATATCAGTGTGTAAGGAGAGTGAAGGCTTGAATACTTCAAACCCACTCATAGAATATAAGTTAGGATAAGCATGTTTCTACTAATTAAGCAAGAGATTGTATGTAAGTTATAATGAATGGTCCTCCTAGGTTGAAAGGTCAAGAACGAACTGGTATGTCTGTGTATTTTTTTAACTTCCGCTTAGCCTCTTAGCTGACGGATTCCAACCGGGTCTTTGGTTGAAATCCTTACCTCAAGAGGGGGGGATGTGTCACGTTGTGGGTACTTATAAAGAACATTCCATAAGAACCACCAACGTTCCTGGAAAAACAGAACAACAACGCATCGTACGATGTTACCTCTCACCCCTCGCCTCTCCGAGATTAGCGCGCGACCTATATAAGCTCACCTAACCACGAGGCGTCACTTGACATTCTATCGGGACCTTCCCAGCGAGGTCGCCTTTACAACAACTACTAAACTACTAAAGTAATAAATAACTAGTCACTTAAGGCTACAGTTAACCAACATACACCCACCTTAGGTAAGAAACTTCTATTAATTCAATTTGCTACTGTGCTTATACATATAAATATATATTTACATCATGCAACTTATTGTGCGTCCACTATGGCCATTTTTGCATATAATGTGGCGTCCACCTGCTTCTGGCGTCCAATATGCGGGCGTCAAATAGGAGGCTGATTGCTTTGTTCCCAAATTATCGTACTGACCCTAAAAAAGTTAAAAATAAAAAAAAAAGACGTCACTTTGCTTGCAATCTGGCTGTACTGAATATTTGCGTAGTTCCGCTAGTTTTCGTTGCAAATTTTATAGCGCTGTTATCGATTTGTAAAACTTTCATTCATGGCTGTATTTGACGTCCACACAATTTTAGAAGATGCGACGTTGCCGTTTCGTGCAATGAAGGCAGAAATTAGGTAAATAAATCCTTTTTATTGTCGGTTTCAAATCGTTATTTATACTTAATCGTATTCGGACGCCGTAAGTGCACGGATGCCTTATTTTAGGTGAAAAGTGACGCCCGTCTTTTTAAGCAAAATGACCAGTGAAAATCGTCGAAGTGCATGAATATGTATTCGGTACCGAAAGTACCGAAAGAACCAGAAATCAATTTTGAAATTCCCGGTTCTCTAAGAACCTAAAAATCCCGGGAAAACCCGGTATTTTCGGTTCCGGAATTTCTTGGGAGCATGCCCCATTACTAATAGGTACTAATAGTAGGTACATTACAAATCCGAAAGTGTGTAAAAATATTTGTATGTAGATCTATGTTCCGTTTTCAAAACGGCTGAACCGATTTGGATGAAAATTTGAGTAGGGGTTGTTTAGATGATGGAAAAGGACATAGTACCTACCTGTACTTACTTTGATCTCTATTTCGACGGTATCAGGGAAACTTTAGTAGTGTTAATGACCATATAAGTTTAAATTATTTGGTTGTACCTACTTACATCTATTTTCTATTCGGCGGTTATTCCTACCTATTATGTTGATAGGAGTTATAGTGTTTATGTACCTACATTAAATATAAATACGTAGGTAGGTATGTAACTTATTGACCGAACCGAGAGATTCGATTAGGACATGCAATTATCCTCCGAATTTTAGTTTCCTATCTCGATGACTGTACTTAAATGCTATGCGTATACCCACATCCAAATGATATGGATACCTATTTCAGATAATAATGGCAACAAAATACACAAATATGTAATAAAAATAACTGTGTACCTAATTTCTTATACATTAATTATAGTTATATCATGTAACTTATTGTGCGTCTACTATGACAATTTTTGCATATAATGTGGCGTCCAACTTCTTCCGGCGTCCAATATGCTTTGTTTTGAGGCTGATTGCTTTGTTTCTTAATCGATAAAAAATATACTTATTAAGATGAAATGGTACTCTATGCCCGCGAATTTCAATTTTTTGGAATGTTTTCACAAAATTATTTTATTTTCATAAACTGTAATTTATTTATTTATTCAAAGTTTATGCACAATAATGTACAAAGGTGGACTTAATGCAGCATGGCATTCTCTACCAGTCAACCTAACTCATTAAGAGAGCTTATTTGGATGGGGTGCACAGAAATAATTTTTGTAAAAAAAGATGTGAACAAATTATCTTACAATAATAAAAAAATATACTATATAAATATAGAAATAATACAAATGATACATAAAATACACACATACATATATATACACAAACATATACATAAACGCACAGGAAAATACATATATACATAATTTAGGATAAGTAATGTCTGATATATCTAGTCTGCCAGATACGCAGAAAGGTGACGTTTAAGGGAAAACTTGGATGAACTGTTTCTAATTTCATTGGGGAGTACATTCCACAGACGTACAGCTTGACAAGAAAACGATTTTGAAAGGAAATCAGTGCTACACAAAGGTACTTGAAGAATAGGATTGTTAGTGGAACGAAGATGTCTAGAATGTGTAGCACGCAGAAATTGAAACTTAGATTTTAAATATAATGGAACATGAGGATTATACAGATATTATATATTGAACAGGGTACATATCATTCTCAATTGCCGGCGTTGGCGGATAGGGAGCCATTTACATAAGTTTAGTACGATAAGTGGACACATGATCGTATTTACGTAAGCCAAAGACAAACCTTAAACAGTTGTTAAGCATACGTTCCAATCTGTCTAAAAGTATCTCATTAAGATCGCTAAAGCATACATCCGCGTAATAATGATAGGCAGAATAAATGCCTGCACTAGCAAAGCTTTAGTAGCAGTAGGTAAGAAATTTTTATGACGATAGAGAGAGCGAAGTGCTACATTAACCTTTCTGCACACCTTAGTAATGTGTGGAGACCAAGAGAGAGTGCTGTCAATTATAAGACCAAGATCTTTGACAAACGGCTGAAAAGGAATGTTGATGTTGTTAAAGATTATATGTGAAATAGAACTCCAGTCTATTTGGGAAATACGCCTTGTACTACCAACTATTATAGCTTGGCATTTATTAGGATTCACTGTTATACCAAACCTGTTTGACCAATCAAGGACATTAATTAGGTCTTCATTGATTCGACGCACGGCTTCGTTGATATTATTTGAGTCAGCATGAGTGTAAATTTGTAAATCATCCGCATACAGATGTGTGAACATTTCAAACATTCCGTAATCAGATTTATGACAATTGAAAAAAGGAGCGGCGACAATATTCCAACTTGGGGGATACCTGCCACCAAACTGCACCAAGTAGACAAACCCTCATTAATTCGAACTGCTTGCTGACGATCTCTGATATGTGATGAGAACCATTCCTGTGCAGACGACGAAAGGCCAAGGTGTGCAAGCACTGCGATTAAAATGTCATAGTCAACGGTATTAAAGGCATTAGAAAAGTCTATTAAAACTAGAACATTTAATTTTGATTGGTCCATAGCAAGTCTAAAATCATCTGTTACTTTAAGGAGAGCTGTAGTTGTGCTATGTCCTGCCAGGAATCCAGACTGATAAGGACTCAGACAATTAATTTCCGATAAAAGCTTCGTCATTTGACGATGAATAACTGCTACAAGAATCTTGGAAAGAAAAGGAAGGATGGATATGGGCCTGAAATTATTCGGTGAAATTGGGTTTGAAATTTTAGGAAGAGGAATAAATAACAAGTGCTTTACGCCAAAGAGCAGGAAACTGACCGGATGATAAAGAAAAATTAATTATATGTGTAACAACTGGAATAACAACATCTATAATGAGAAATATCATATCGCGACTAACCTGATCACAACCCACTGCTTTAGATTTAATTGAAAGAGCAATTTTTAACGTATCCTTATCTGTAACAGGAGAAAAGTTAAACGGATCAGAAAGCAAAACACCATTGCTACCTAAAAAAGCTTTAGTTTGGAACTTAATCGTATGATCCATCAGCGGTGCAGATGAAAAATGAAAGTTCAAATCGTTAGCAGTGACATTTAGTGGACAGTGACCAGACGGGGAAATTACACAAAGTGAATTCAAGAATTTCCAAATATTAGGTTGAGATGAATTTAAGATGTTATTGTGAATGTATCTACGTTTAGCAGCTCTCACCTTCTGATTACAGCGGTTCCTGGCCAGTTTGAAGGCACACCAGTTCTCAGAGGACCTGCACAATTTGAATCGTCGGAAAGCCTGATCATGTTTATTCATAGATAGTCCACTTCACTAGACATCCTAGGAGCTGGTAGTCTCTTAATTTTAACAAAATGGAAAGGGGCGTGTTTATCATACAGAGATATTATATTAGAATTTAAATGGTCAACCTTAGCATCCACGTTCGGACTATCATAAGCATCTGACCAATCTATAGCAGATGCATCAACAATTAAATCGTCTCGATTAACTCGTGCAAAGTTGCGAATTTAGGTATATTAAAATCGATGATTCCTATTTCGCGATTCTACAACATCATTTCCTAACTACTAAAACATCTATAGTAAAGTTTGAAACTATTTTAAATTCAAATACCTAATCTGCTATTTCTCTGTGTAAATCTAAATACATAATTGACGGTTATTTATTTTACAATATACAACTAGTCAGGTACATTTTAATTAGGAATGGTTTAAAACTCGATGAACATTTTAGTAGCTAGGAAATGGTAGGTATTTAATAAAATAATATGCGCAAGATAAAAGTCACGTATTTTTACAAATTATTAGTTGGCTTAGTTGGGAGGATATGTGTTGGAATGATATTTGATGTCCCTGAATGAATGAATGTAATGAATAAATAAAAATGTAATTTTTTTATAAAAGTCTAGCGTCCATATTATATCTTTGAACCTATGTAATATATGGACGTCAAATATCGTTCGGTATGATATTTTACTATAATCTCGCGTCCATATAATGTAGGTATGTACCTATGTAATATATGGACGTCAAATATCGTTCGGTATGATATTTTACTATGATCTCGCGTCCATATAATTTGTTATATTGTATGTAATGGACGCAATATAATCGTAAAAAATCAAACCGAACGATATCTGACGTCCATATATTACCTACATAGGTTTTTTTTATGATATTGGAAGGCAAACAGGCAGACGGATTTCCTAGAATTCCTTCCTTCCTTAAATTCACGCCGCCTAGAGACACCAAAGGTGGTAATGGTGCGTTGCCAACCTGGGGCCGGGATGTTAGGCCTCGAGCAAAAGTAAGTTTACCGGCTACCTTACCCTCCGAACCGGAACACGTCATGACGTTATGGCGGTAGGAATAGGTAAGGCGGTGGTACCACTCCAGGCGAGTCGCTGCTAAACTCTACCACCTAGTCGAAATTCACGGTGTTAGTGACAGTGAGCATTTGCAGATGGTCTATTCTACAAAGGAGCCCTTACCAACACAAAGACCCTATGGGAATTCGATTCAATAATAGATTCAAAAACAGTAAACAATCTATGCTTATCTACTAGTAGGTAATAATTATCAAAACCAACATTCCTATAGGTATCTATCGAATAGATCTAGACGTATGTCCCTTATTAATTAACACATAAGAGCGGCAACGTCGCACTTTGAAGGAATCGCATTAGGTAGGAGAACCTACACATCGCAAAATAAAATTGCGTCCTCTAAAAAACGCAACCCCAAATGTTCCTGGAAAAACAGAACAACAACGCATCGTATATATATTTATTTATTTATTTATTTGAATAATTATTTATGTATTTATTCAAATGTATGTTTATCCAATTTTAGTATAAAACTATTTCCTCTCTAGCAGACCAGGCGACATTCTTACGCAAGAGCGTACAATGCTATGTATACATATATTATGTACTTTTCTTCTGTAAAATTCAGGGGGCTGTTTCCAAAACTACGTCGCCGGGAATATTGTGAGAGATCTGCAAATGTAGATCCTCCTATACCCGTCGGTGTCCTTTTGGCACCTCTCCCTGACTCCTGCTTTCGACTTTCAGGGTCCTACGGTACGGCTACCTACTCTAACCCTACCATTGTCTACCTATCATACAAAAGATCGGACTATATTAACGCCCTCCGGTTGGAGCTTGACGGGATTCACTACGTCGAGGGTTACTCCGAACGATAAAAAAGGAGCACCAGAAGGGGTAGAGCGCCCAGGACCGAGAATCCACCGGAGTTAAGGCCTCTCTCTCTCTCTCTCTTTACCTATTCCTAAGTATCAATTATAAGGTTTCCCAGGACCTACGACCCCGGGTAGTTGTAGTGTCACCAATACAATATTCACTTGAAATTTTGTACATTATAAATTCTTTTTTTAAGACCTACTTTTATTTTTTTTCTCTCACACTCTTGTGTAGACCTCCTCCAGGTTACAGTAGAAATAAATGAAAAACTAAACAAATATGTCGGTTTTAACAAATTGTAAAAAGCGTACTTGTTTTTGAAATTTGAATGAAAAAATTAACACGCGGTTGTCAAAGTATGCGTGTGGCCAAGGTTAAATTTTTATTCTACCATAAGCTAAATGTCAAATGATTTTTTCAATGACATCAGTATTTTTTGTACTTAAAGCGTAACCTAAAACTGACGTTCATTTATTACCCTGTCATTAGCAACTTTTAAGCTATTTTGTTGAAAAAATTAATAAATTGTGCCAAGTTTACTACAAAAAAACTACTGATTTTGAGTTTGTTTCATATGGCAACATTTCATATCATGATGTTGGTAGAATATTTTATGTGTTGGCTGAATATTATGTTCTAGCCATACAAAAAGATTGGGTTGGTAAGTTTCGCTAAACTGCTACAGGGGGCCTACCATAAGCTTTGACAAAGCAGTCCTGTCAAAGGAAAGTTATACTTCCGTCTTAAAATACCATTATTTTAGTTCGTACCATGACCATTTAAATCAGTCTTTGTTTTATTACTCCATTGAACGAATGATTTTTGTTAAATTTGTCTATTAACTGCTAAATTGTTTTTTTAATTCTTCTTCTTCTTTCTTATAAATATTGCTTCCATT
>NJDD01006793.1:120731-136511 GCA_002245505.1 Calephelis nemesis | reverse complement strand
ATATTGAGAGACACTTTTATACGAACTGTCAGTTGGGGTTGCCACAGACCAAAAACAATATGTATTTAAAACAATATGTATTTTGTAATGCCACATTTAAAACAAACCTTTTGGGGTGGGCCACCCTTACCACTTAGGGGGATGAAATATATATAACAACCTATTCTTCTTACAAAGTGTAAGACTTACCGAGTGTAAACATAAATTTTATCAAAATCTATTAAGCTATTTCTGAGGAGTATGGTAAACAACACTGAACACATAATTATTTATATTTGTAGATTTTTGAGACTTGATGTTTGACAAAAATAGTTTAAAAGTTAGAAAAAAAACACGTTGACTCAGAAATACAAGAAACCCATAGGGAATCAATTCCAAACGTCGCGATTGGTTGATGGATTTAGGCAAGTACGCTAACTTCTAGACCAACGAGGCGGTAGTATATTTTGAGTTTAGATAATATGCGTCTTGCTGTAACCATAGAACACATATTCATTCTAAGAATACTTTAATTGCAAGTTACAAGTTTTGCGATGTTTCTCAGTAATTCCGTCGATATTTATAACACACATACCGATATAATATTTCATATTTGTGTCAAATGAATTTTTCTTAGACATCTTGTAAGCAGAATCCCGCGGCTTCATCTGTGTAAATACACTGCTACTTTCAATAAACACTTATACCAAAACTAGATATTGCCCGCAGCATTGACTCGTAGTCCCACAGGAACATTGTTTCAGGACAAAAACTAAGTTTTTATCCAAGTTACCCTCTATGTGTTTCATGAACATCGGTTTTGCAGTTTTTGCGTGAAGGAGTGATAAACTTACATACAAAATTTCGCATTTATAATATTAGTAGAATTAGTGTTTTTTTTGTATACTAGGTAAACTTAGCAATAACGCGATTTTACTAACGGTTTAATTTTAATGCAGTCTCCCGAAGAAGAATCGGACGATCGGAATGAAGTAATCATTATTAATTGATCGGGATTATTTTAAATTTCATCAAGGTGAGTTCAGCTACTTAGGCGCTAAAACGAAATGTAATTTCATTGGTATTATTTTTTAATATCAAGCAACTAACCCGTCCCAACTACGCACGGTGGACAAACTTCTATGTTATTCTACTTAAAAACCTTCCTCTTCGGCTTTTGCTCGGCTTTCTTCAATTTTTTGGGTTAATAGGTAATATACTAGTAATGGCCCATTAATTAGGCCTTTCCTACAAACTTTCGATCCCTATTTCACCCCCTTAGAGATGGAATTTCTAGAAACGCTTAAATACGTATCTACTCATTTTAGCCCTAGAATAAAGTTTCATGTTTCTCACTTTAAAAATGACGGTCTTCCATACAAAAATTCAATCCCTATTTCACCCCCTTAGGGGTAGAGTTTCCAAACTTCCATCCTCAGTGGGAGTTTACTTAATACAACGACCCTACTCACCAAATTTCATGGCTGTAACTCTATAAGTTTTTGCTCGGCGATG
The DNA here is from genome assembly GCA_002245505.1 of Calephelis nemesis. Classification (NCBI taxonomy): domain Eukaryota; kingdom Metazoa; phylum Arthropoda; class Insecta; order Lepidoptera; family Riodinidae; genus Calephelis; species Calephelis nemesis. The sequence continues at coordinate 135,017 of NJDD01006793.1, read as the reverse complement.
ATGAATCAGTCAGTCAGTCAGGGCATGTTATTTTATAAGTACAGACTAGCTGCCCGCCGTCGCTTCGCTTCGGTTCAATTTAATTTTCGCTTCAAGTTAAGCTAAGGGGGGAATGCAGTAAGCGCGCAAGTCTTTGCTGCGCATCAACGATATTTAATTTTGCGCCCGGAGATTTTCACTTTTTGATAACGCTACATTAATTAGTTGTTAATTTTTTTCTGATAGTGTAAAAGGTAATTTTGATCTAAGTTACACGCATAACGTACCAAACAGATTTATTTGATTAAGGGTTAATACTGTATTGTTAAAAATATGTTCTAAACTAACCCTTCATTTTATTGGTTTAAGTAAACGCTAAAAGCGATCATTGTGGGTTATTCTTTAAAGATAGACATATACCACCGCTTACGTTTTTCGAGAGCTATCGAAGAGGAAAAATCCCACCATACATTGTTTTGTTAAAACTCAAAAGGTTTTGGCAGCGTTTTCGAGGAAAGCTTTCGATCGGCTTATTTTTTGCTGACATATTGAACTAATATCGTTGTAATAATATATATATATATTGATAATGAAGGCAGATTGGTGATAAGAGATAACCGAAGCCTAAACCACAGACGTTGCAGATGCAACCTTACCTACTCTTTGTACCGGAATGTGAAATTACAATATGGCTCATTACACTATATTCCGGCTATTTCCGTTCCGGCTCGTTTGCAGAATAGATTTGGCCTTCCTGCCAGGCAACTCACATAAGGCGAGCATAAGCTTAATACGATACTGGGTGGTAAGGTTTGCAGAGGCCCGATTGATACAATTTGGTACCGCCTTTCCTATTCCTGCTGCCATTACGTCAGTGCTTGCCTTGGGAGTGTTTCGGTTCGGAGGATAAGGAAGCCTTTAAACATACTTTTGCTCAATGCCTAACATCCTGACTTCAGTTTGGCAACGCGTCATCACCTCCTTTGGTGTCTCTAGGCGGTGTGAAATCCGTCTACTTGTTTGCTTTTCAATATCATAAAACAATCATGAAAAAACTTCTTATCACATCTAGATATATATAAATTTCGTATCACGTTGTTTGTCCGCGGTGGACTCCTAAACTACTTAATCGATTTCAATCAAATTTGCACACCGTGTGCAGTTTGATCCAACTTGAAAGATAGCTTACATTTCAATTTATGAACAAAAAATTACCATCCGAGCGAAGCCGGAACAGGCAACTAGTAATGTTATATATTAACCAAATAAATTATATTTAATCCGCCTTTGAATACACTGCGCAGTAATTATTAGTTCATATTTTTGTGTTATATAAAAAACAGAATTATTTACCTTGAAGGAAAAACTAGACTGACAGGAAAGCTAAAAACTTGACAGTGGTGAATAAAACCTAGTTTTAGCATAAACTAATTAAAAATCTAAATAAAGATAAGTTTCCGCCCTAGAGATAAATGTTGCGACAAATGAAGCCGACCTAGGATACGCCTGGCCCTTCTGAAATACCAGGTAAGTATATAAGGTGCGTAAGTGCATATTATTGATCAGTATAGATCATATCACCGGCCTGAACCATGCGCTACTTAGTGAGTGAGCTTTGTTTTATTACTTACTAGCTGTTCCGGCAAACTCCGTTTAGTACTTTATTTTTTTTAAATTTTGATTGTTATATTTTCTTATTAATTATTAATAGAAGCAGTAATATACTATTGTACCGCCTCGTTGGTCGAATGGCTAGCGTACACGCTTAACTACACCGACCATTCGCGAGGCTCGGATTTGATTCCTGACAGAGCAGGCATTTGTGTGACGAACATTTAGATGTCTAAATTTCCGGGTCTGGGTGTTTATTAAAATATGTATTCTGGTATCTATTTAATTACTTCTATGTATTAGCATCATTGACCCATAACACATTCAGCATACAATTAGCTAATTATTATATAGAATAAACAATTATATAATAAACAAAACATTATAAGTTATTGTTTTCCGCATGCTAAAATGTCATGTATAGTAGAAAAAGTAAGAAATACCTATGTAAATAATGAAACAACCGTAGTACTTATGTTAGGTTATTGTGATAACGTAAAAAAATCTGATGTCATAAATTGTATAGAGTGCTTACTATAAAAAAAAAAATAAAAAAGACAATACTGTGTGCTTTTCCATACTCTACATCATACTCAGATTCAAAAATAGGAGAATCCATTATCTTAATAATATTTTTTATAATTTGACTTGTCGTCATAGTGACACATTAAAGTTTTTTGACACTAACAAATTTATTTCTAAATTTATTGTCACAAGTAAGTCACTAAACTTACCCTATAAATATAAAAACAAGGTAGCTAAATTACTTGCGTATAATATTGATGTTATCTACAATACTCGATTGTACAATGTAAAGTATACGAAGGTATACTTTACATTGTACAATGGATACTGCAACACTTCATGTTAGTAGCATGGCTTACATACAAACAGGGAATAATACTTTAAATCTTTCTAATCCTCCACTAGATTTTCAATGTATGAATTCGCAACCTCGCCATGTTACTAACAATATGTTGCTTTATCATAATTTAAACTAAGTAAGGAAACAAGTATCTAGTCTTTTGTGACAAAGGCGTAATTAAATATACTTATTATATTTTTAGGTTAATGTATTACCAATTCTTGTATATTTCTTTTTTTTTTTTGACATTTTAAATCTCGATTGATTTGATGACATTATTATTTATTTAACATTTATTGTAGATTTATATAACGGAAAATCATTATTTATTATTGTTATTGTTTATATCTTTGGTGACTGAGGCATAACCAAATATATTATAATTTTAGGTTAAGTATTACCAATTCTGTACATTTTTTTTGACATTGTAGGTTTTGATTGATTTGATGACATTCTTATTAATTTGACATTTATAGTAGATTTATACAATGGAAAATCATTATAAAAAATATTGGAGATATAATTATTTCTAAGTATTTACGAAGACAAATAGCTAAACCTTTATTGTACTATATTAATAAGCTATATTAATTGTACTATATTAATTACCATTGTCTAGTACTAACAATTTTGTTAAGATGAAATCTTATTTAAAAGACTGCTGATCAAGTAGTTTAATCTGACAATTCTATTATTCTAAATTTTGAAATATCGATTATACTTGACATTTAATTTTTTGACATGTAAATTATTATTTTTTTATTTATTTGATGTTTTGATGTATTTTTTTATAATTTATTGTGCGTAGGTTTTTTTTGTTAGGTATGTTTTAATTTTACATTTTCTTTAAATAGGTTTAATAATTACGACATGTAAGCATTTACCTACATACTTACTATTACGTGTAGGTATGAATATTTCATATTAATTATTTGGATTTTAGAGTATAAAATCTTACTTTTTTTTTATTTATAAAGTTTTGTTAATTAATCTTGTAATCATATAACATACTGAAAGTATTTGTTGATATGAATTATGGCTAAGTTGTAAGTTTATGACGTCGATAAGAGTATATTATGTACCTACATCGAATAAACCGATTTGATTTGATTTGATTAATTTTGGGGTTAGATCAAACTTATGTATTTTAATATTTTTTAAGATAATAATAATAATAATGAATATACTTATCCAGGTATATTTATTATATTTTTTATATATAATCTGGATATAATTAAAATATGAACAATCATGAGTGAACAAAGCTCACTCATGATTGTTCCGCTAAACTCCGTTTAGAGATATTTAAATGCTTTCTGTATTATTTTTCTTTTAAAGTATCTTCACGCCCTTTTTTCTCTTTTAACTTTTTAATTGGCTGCGGAAACGAACTATACAAAATAAATTTCATTAAAATCAGTACAGCCGTTTTTTATAAGTTGTGTGACATAACTGACTTTTTAACCATTGATAGCTCCTGACTTTTAATTATTATTTTCCATATATTTGATATTTTCCATCGTCGGCACTTGGTAAGACTTCGAAATATTCATGTTTTTAAACGAAGAAATACTTGTACTGTTTTACGTATTACTTTCCTCATCTTTTAAAAGTTTTGTTGTTTTGGCCATACTGATTTCCTAATATTAAGAAACGCTAGCTACAGACACCAAAGATGGTAATAGTGCGTTGATAACCGATGCCTCAATCATTACTAAGCCTATCGTCTATCTTAACCTACAAACTGGAATTTAACAATATTGAACACTGAAATCACAGCACGAATTGGTAAGACAGAGGTCAAAGATAAACTCTGTTATCAAGTCATGTTTTGGGTTTTAGTTATGATTTACTTATGCTTGCCTTTTTCGAATTATTATAGTAGAAAATAAATCTTGTATTCTTTGCAATTTGATCAGAGATGCCGGTTTGGTAGTTCTGCCAGTCTACCAAACCGAATAAGAAAACCTAGAAATTTCATACCTTCCGGTCCGCTTCCTCTTGTAGATACCACTTACCTACCGACTTAATATTTTACACTAGGTAAGCATGGATTGAATGAATGACAATAGTAACGAAGGTAGAGTGCTGTGCAGCAACATAGCCTTGTAAGGATTCACTACCTAGCATATTTCTGCCGAATGACCATAATAGCTTCATGTTTAGACTTTTGGTTGGATAAACCTATTTTAATGAATCGAAAGAGTCGACTTTTTGCAATTTTATTATTTTCAACTTCTCTTTGTACGGATTAAGTTTAAAAAATAAATCAGCCTAGGAAGTAAAAATGTTTTTTTTTTATTACTTGTCAGAGATTACAATCAAATTATATGAATCATCTATATCTATACTAGTGTTATAAAGAGAAAATGTTTGATTTTTTGTTTGTTTGAAACGGATAGGCTCCGAAACCACTGGACTGATTTCAAAAATACTTTTACCTTTAGAATGCTACATTATCCCTAAGTGACATAAGCTTTGCTTCATCAAAATCTGTGAAGTAGAAGCCACGTTACGCAGGCGAAGCTGTGTGAAATAAAACTTTGCTGTTTGCAGGTATTCTTCGCTCTCATCTCAGTGGCTGTGGCCAAACCAAAACCAGGATTCCTGTCAGGATGGGATGCTCCTGTGAGTATTTATTTATTTTATTTTATTTCGCTAAAAACACACGATTTATAATAGATTACAGTAAATTATACTTAAAAAATATATAATGAAATACATGCTGTTGATTAATATGACATTAAATAACTATCAAATAGAAAAATTACATTATAATTATTTGGAGATCAGTGTTGCTTATCTTTCTTTTTCTGTTGACATGATTTACCAAAGGTTCCCAAACTAGGCGTTGCCTGAATCTTGGGCGACAGATTTTTGTTTTCGATACACATTTATTTTATAAGCAGGGCTTTATTTTTCACATTAAATGTTAAATAAATGAGCCTGTACGAATGAAACTTTCAAATATTTAGATATGTTTGTACTTAACTTTGGTTGTAACTTTCAATTGTTTGACATGAAACTATTATGATGTTTTTTTTTTTATTTTTAGCTTCTTTGTGTCTATTTCATAAATGAAATATATGTAATCAGGATTTAATTGTCAGTTTTTGTGTAATATCTAACAATGTGTATTGAATTAACTTTCGTTAAATTAATTTAAATAATCCATAAAACAAGCAAGGGAAATTGATATCAGCTTTTGCAGTTTTAATTTACTTTTTAAACAATTTATTCAATTTTTATGTTATTGACATTTTTAAAACTTTTATTGTTTTGTTCAACCTATAGAAGTGCATACACTTATCTATTTTTGAATGACTACTGTGTTGCAAACCTCGCGGTTTTTAAAATTTCATCAGATTTTCGACTCTTCTAATAGTACCTATTTATGGAGGTCGAATTTATGTTAAAACACCTTCTTAAAAATTTGATAGTACCTATTATCTCTTATATTCGCTGGATTTTTTATGCAATTGGAAAAGAAGGATTTCATAGTGGTAAGAGTTACAAGTTGTTCTGCTTCGTGATGTGTTGCTAGCGTAAGGCTGTGACAATAACTGATACTCGGCTACAGAACCTTCCTTTCATATTTTCATTCATTCCTGGCACTACATATAAAATTTCAAGCAATTGGTCATGCCGTTAAGAAGGAGTCAGATGAAGTACAGAAGAATTATACATATTAAGATAAAAAAATATTTTATTCAATGTTTTGAACGTGCGAATATTAAATCAACCATATTATTTTAGCTTAGCCTTGGTCACGACGCTGGCTACACGTTCGCTGAGCCAGCCATCAGTGTTGCCCACGCGCCTGTGATCCAAGCAGCCCCTGTAGTCCACGCTGCCCCCGTCGTCCACGCTGCTCCTGTCGTTCACGCCCCTGTCGCCATTGCTAAGGCTGCGACCAGCTACTCATCATTCCAACGAGTAAGATATTATCACAATATGTCACCAATCTTTTGATTAAAATGTATTTTTATTTTGCCATTTCGAACCCTAAACCATAGAAATCATTTACTACTTTAATGTTTTTGGGCAAGAATATTTCTGAATAAGTATAAATAAATAAAATAAATATCCCTCAACAAGCAAAACAATTTGTAAACAAATTATATGCTTGTGTAATGGGTGTTAGTTAACGATTCTAATACAAAGAAATGCATATATAGATACCAGAATAAATTTAATAAACACCCAGACTCGGAAACGCTGACATCTAAATGTTCATCACACAAATGCCTGCCGCGAGCGACAGTTGGTCGATGTAGTTAGGCGTATACGCTAGCCACTCGACCATCGAGGCGGTCAAAAAGATGGAAGTACATCTTAAGAATTCTAATAAAAATAAATTTTAAAATAGCTCCATTTATTAACAAGTGATTTTGTTACAGATCATCCATCCAGTAGCGCATCAAGTGGTCCACGCTGCCCCCGTTGTGGCCCAACCAGTGGTCCACGCCCCCGTCGTGGCCCAACCAGTGGTCCATGCCCCCGTTGCTACATTCGCCCAGTCGTACGGTCATGGTTGGTAGACTGTAGCCATGTTATTGTAAATAATTTAATATTTTAAAGCGTTGAGATCATTCCCGTGCTGTCGGGGTAGTGCAAATAAATATTTATATCAGTATTTTAATTATGCTTTTTATTTTACACACTTCTTATTCATTGTCTATCTATATATTAATACGTGATGCCAAAACTTTGGATCCATTTTTACGAAAATTGCGCTGACGCCGGAGAATAACATTTGGCATACTTGTAGTTTATGTGTAGAAGAAGTGCAAAACGCTAATATTTTTCAACAATAATGTTAACAAAGTACATTAAATCAATAAATAAAGCATTACCTACACTACCTTGCATTTGACATACACAAACAAATAAATATATTAATGATAACGATAAAAGATCACAGATGACGCACTAAAATTTATTGGTTCGATGTTGACATTGACCACAAGAAATCCTGAGCTCGATTCTCTGGTTGAGCAACTCAAAATGTGTTTTATTTCAATTTTCTAAGAAAAGCACGAATACGAATAGAGGACGAAGTCCCAATCGGTGGTCGGACCAAATCTCCAAACAGCCGGAGATGCCCGTCAGCGCTGCGCTCCACCAAGCGACGGAACGCAACCGATGGAAGCAGCTGGTAGACAGGGTCAAAAGGAGTCACGATCCTCAGGAGTGAGGGAATCGACTGGAGAGAGAGAAGAAAAGCAATGGTGTCCGGCGTTGGTAGGCGATAAAATTGCTAACCCTTACGTGGACATATAGAAGAACTAACAAATTTTTCACGACGTGTGGGTACGGTCATCTATGCAGCAACTTGCCTAGGTAGGGATCCAATGTCTGCCGAAACAATGACAATGTCAAGTTCCAATAAGGAAGGTAAGGCTTCACACCTTAATGACAGAATAGGACAGATAACATCACGGGTTTCTATAGGCCACGGTAATCTCTTTCCATCAGGAGAACCGTGTGCTGGGTAAGCCTTTGAGAAGAGCTTGGTTCTACCTATGCCCCACGGGTACAGATAAAGATGTACAGATTCTGGGATGTAGGATACACATGCATTTAGTTTATTGTTAATGGATAGATATGCTGTCCTGCGTCGATAGAATATCAAATATTTATATAGAATCGTTCATCAAAAAAACTTATACGCCTTCGTGTCCCCTAAAAATTAGTTCGAGTAAATTAACCAGTTTTCAAATACATCGATTTTCATAAAAACATCGATTTTGTATTAATGGTCATATGTGGTAGGGCTGTGACTCGGTTTATCGTGAATTTCGAAATGTATTTATGTTATCGTTTCGATACCAAATCATGCTGATGTCACACAATTTCATCTATAAAATATTAATTGCAAACCCATTCATCTAAACTTTTAGCCATCTAAAAGTCTGCACTGTATTAGGACATTTCAAAAAAAGTATACTCAGTAAAGACTTCACAGCTGTTTACCTTCTACCCCAAAAAAAAATAATTTTCTGGTTGTAAAAAATATGAATGGTCAAACTAAGGCTCATGTTATCGTATACCAAACGTACTCTCTAGACTGGAACGAGAGAGTAGGTAGTAAGGACGACGGCAGAGAATTATCTGTGTAATTGTAAAAAGAAGAATACTACAAGTTTAACTTGTCTGTGTGTGTATGTGTTTGCGTATGTCTATCTGACCGATGTCAATGCCGAATTTTTGTTTGAAAGCTGACATAGATAATGGAGAGCACGTTATGTAATGTTATGTAATGCATGTTATGTAACACATACCTAGCTTTATCAATAACTAACAATAATATCTATCTTTATTATAATTATTATAATATACAATATCTATTTTTTTAATTGTACACGATAATAATAAATCAAAAGTCACCTTAAACCTAGTTTAAAAAATAATTATGTGAAGTAATAAGGTATTTTAAGTTTTGTAACTTAAAATTAAAAAAATATATTTAAAGAACTTTTACTTTTATTACCATAATATTGAGCTAAATAAAACACCGGAACCAAAGAAGAATAATCAAAATCTATTCAGTATTAGCCTGGTAATCAAGTACCTAACAAACATACGTAGAAACATAGAGACTAATTAATAAACTTCTTCTTATAAGACTGTTAAAATAACACGTACCATACAGTAAGTAGGTAATGATAAGAAGAGTTTTACGATAAAATATTCATTCACAACCTTACAATCGTTTAAATATTACGTAAGTCAACGCATTACGTAAACAAATACTTGTCAAGTTTGCATGAATGAACAAACTTGCCACATAAATTTAAGATTTATTGTTTTGTTTAGTCGATACGAGAGAGGCGCATCACTAGACATCGCGTGCTGAATCGTGCATCAGACTGTCATGTGAACTGGGTCTAGATTATATTGACCACACGTTTCAAAAAACAAAACAATACCTGAGTTTTTTTCCCAGATCTTCGTAATGAGTTTCTTCGCTCCAATTTGGTGGAAGATTTTATATAATACTTATACCTGCCAAAATTCGCTTGGTTGCTCTACGTAAGGTAAAAATTTTATTTTTAAACGACTTTGAACATGTTCGATTACTACTTTTTTATTTACGTAAATCAATTTTTCAGTCATTTTGAAAACGATTTAGAAAAATTGCTTGTAAAAGTGTGTTTCCGAAATGGTTCCATTGCCACGAAGTCTGATCTGATGATGGAATCAAAGGGATATCGAAGGAATAACTTGAGTTTTGTGTACGTAGATAACTTACTTATTGAAATCGAACTGGGGTTTTTGGAGTTTTACTGAGATAAACTTAGACTGTTCTCATGTATGTTTATTTGTCAATTTGCAAGAAGTTATTGGGATAAGCGTTTGTTCTTATACGTATTTGAAATATTCAAAATTGAGAAAGTTCTTATACATCTATGTTCTTGTACCCCATGTTGGCCTGGGTCTGGTGTTCAGAATAAACCATCTACTTTCCTGCCAGGCTCGTTACATAGTCATTACTTACAAGGACGCTGGCGATAGAGTGCCGTGCTGCTACTCATCTGGGTAGGGACTATCGCCATAATGACAGTCTCATGTTCCGGTTTGGACGATAGGGGAACCGATAGTTTTGCCTACAACAGCTATACAGAACTCACTCCCACACAACTTTTTTACATGTACTGAGATTGAATAATAACCTAACAATAATAAGTTAATAATAAAGAAAAATCTACAAAAGTTTCCTTTAAACATAAAGATAAGATAGGACATTAAGTCGTTAGTACATACACATTCACTTGATATGCAAATTATTATTTTGACCCTACCGTTCAATTTTAATATTACACAGCCCTCATATTTAGAGTTAAAGTTACACAAATAACATTACAACAACTACGGAATTCTATCATGTGCTGACAATATAAACTGTAAAAAGAAAAGCTTTAAAATATTTTAGGTGCTGTACCAAACTGTCATTTAAAACAAAAAAAACATACTAAAAATTGTGTCCATTTTTAATACGATTTAGATCAAAATCATGGTTACCGTACAAATAGTAGAAACATTTGCGTTAACCGCAGCAAGCTTTCAGTTACTGAAATACCTTGAAGCCGTTCACACAGAAAATTGGTCATGTTCATACCATGAATAACAATGATGTAAAAAAATACAACCTAATAAAAATATATCATTATAAAAAAATATAATGACTAATAAAATAACATTTACGTACTAGTGTTGTACATTAGTAAAAATGAACGCGTGGTCCGGGAATGATAGTGATGTTATGGGGCCAACTGTTACGCGTAAGTTTTTGAGACGTGATTGTATAGACGCACTCACATTTCTTTAGAAACGCACTGCAAATCAGATTTATACTTTATGCTGGATCATTTGGTGAACATCAATCTCAAATCACTTTGACAAAAGCTTTTTCTAGTACCGACACTAGAACCGTTATAGCGCCCTAGGTGCAATTTTTGTGGTGTTCCTAAATGCAATTTAAACTCTTCCTAAAAAAAGTGAGGTTTTTTGTCATAGTTTTTCTTTCATAACGATTTGGTTTGTTAAATTAAAAAACTTTTTTGCTGATGTACGTATTTTAATATTACACATTATGGGCGATCGCCAAAAAGCGCCCTACCCTGCTACCGGTACTGCCTGAAATGCTTATCCTATAATTTTGTAAAAAATTAACTACAATCGGATATTATCCGAGAAAGAAAAGTCTAAAGAAACAGGGTAATGAATGTGAAGGAAGCAAGACAGGTTTGTCAAGATCGTGAAGTCTGGCACTCGGTACTTTCTGCCTACCCCGTAAGTGACTTGGCGTGAAGATATGTATGTATGTATAACTACTTTTTTTTCTTATCTTTGTACAAAACCGACTTCAACTTCAATATGTAAATCTTATAGGCACATAAAAATTAATTATTTTCATCGATTTCCCTGGGATTACGATTGCCCTTGTTGGTCCGGGCCTCTTTACAGAATATACCATCTGCGTTCCTGCCAGGCAAGTCGTAAAAGGCGAGCATAGGCTTAGCGCCACTAGCACCGTGACACCCTACTAGGTGGTAGAGTTTGCGACTCACTCGAGTTTGCGACTCAGCGACTTGCCCGGATTGGTACCACTTCCTTACCTATTCCTGCCGCCATAACATCAATGCTTGCCATTGACGTGTTCCGGTTTGGAGGGTAAGGCAGCCAGTAAACTTACTTTTGCTTGAAGCCTAGCATCTCCGCCTCAAGTTTGCATCGCACCATAACCACCTTTGTTGTTACTAGGCGGTGCGAATTTCTTAAGATCAGGAAAACCGGCTGATTGTTTACCTTTCAACATACTAAAAAAAGTAGGGTAGCTAGTGGCTACCCTGCTCTCAGGTCTAGCACATGACGATGTCATTATGGTGGCAAGAATAGGTAAAATGGTGAATCCCTAACCCAGCAAGATGCTGCACAGTGCTCTACCAGTGGTCTTTCTGGTTACGAGCCAACAAACCTATGCTTGCCGCTTACTACGAGCTGCTAGAAAAAGCAGTTAGTCTGTTCATGGATCTGGACTAACGAAGGGAAAATAATCAACCAATAGATTGCGATATGTCAGCAAATTGTATTCGCTGGAATGTTTATTTTTTATATATTTTTTATTTTTAAAATTTAAAGATAGCTAACATGCACGCGTCTCCCTTGTTAGAGATAACGGCAGCCTAGACACCTTAGATGTTGTAGATGCGTTGCTCTCCTGTGGCTGAAGTGTTAGACTGTACTTCCTAATCAAAATCGTTATCGTCTATCGTTAAGTCATAATAAAAAAAATAAAGATGGGTGCGCTCCGGGAGTGACGGCAGAAGTGAAAACTTTTTGATATTTTGGAATGGTTAGAGAATAATTTTGCACGAATTGCTATGAAAGTACTATCATTTATGTGGTAGAATACAATAGTCATTTATTGCGCTATCGTACTCAAACATGACAACACAAACATTCGCGCAAGCGCCCTGCGCTGTCTTACAAATTTTCGATCAGGTCACGTGTCCTAGTGCGAGTTTAGAAGTTTTTACTCATTCCAAAAAAAAGTGAGCAACGCCGCTGTAGAAGTTTTCACTTCAAAGATAATGAAATGATTTAATTATTAGTTACAGTAACGTTCATAAAAAAGGTCATGGCGACGAGTGAACTCATTATACAAATATAATTTTAAAACCATTAATAACGATGCCATAACCTCGTGAACTAAACTATTATTAGTATAAGTATTTTTATTTAATTTAATCAAACAATTCTTATCTTTAACGAAAAGGAGGGAACATTTCCAAACTATGAATTGCATGTTTTTATGATTCCATATCGTCAAAGTTTTGCTTTACAGTTATGCTTATCTGTACCTTCACGCTCATATCTCTGAAACAGTAGAGAGAGGTACAACCAGGGCACCCACGGCTAGCCGGAAGTACTAAGTCCCATAAAGTGATCGGTAAGCCTATCGCTAATCAAACACATCAATCCCGGAGAGCGTTGTTTTCAATTCAGTTGGGATTCAACCAAAGCAGCCTTATGTACTTTCTTTTTTTCTTTAAGTTTTGGCCTTCAGGTTTTGCCATTAGTCAAGTAGAAATTTGCATCAAATTTTATACCAATTTTAATAAATTATAATTAGTCATCAGTCATCAGTAAGTCATGTCAGGCTCTTGTTAAAGCTGTGGCCTCATTACTCAAGCTCATCTAATGAGATTTGGCGGCAACGAAGAAATACACGATACGCTAATTTCTTCATGATTATTTCATTTGTGCACTTTCACTGAGCAAAATTGTACAAAATGCCACCAAAATTGACTAATTTCACTCAATGTAAACACAAATATTCAATAATTATAAAAAATACTTCGACTGTCTTTTCTCTCGATGGCACCAAAATTCCACCTTATGTAGTTACCATTTTTTTTAACATTTGACATAGCCTGCAACTTAAATATTAATACATTTACACCCTCCAACTGGGATTTCACTCCTGTTTATTCGAAAATAAGTGACAACGTTGTGTCACGGTGACAGTGGCTGTGTGGACAGTAAATCATATTTCACCAAATCTCAAAATTGAGTATTAAGAAAATTTATTTTTTCGTACAATTTACTGTTTAATCGACTCCAAAGGGGGAAATAATCAATTCGACTGCATGTTTTTTATGTTTATCATCATCATCATCATGTCTTCACGCCGAGTCCCTTACAGGGTAGGCGGAGAGTATCGAGTGACAGACCTCACGATCCTGACAAACCTGTCTAGCTTCCTTCACATTCATTACCCTTTTCATACAAACACGCCGGTTTCGGAGACTCTTGACACCATCCTCGAATAATATGCGATTGATCTGATCGTGGAATGTCAGCCTTGGTCTCCCCGGGTACCTACATCCATCCACATTCGCATTGTATATCTGCTTTGTCAATCTTTCATCTGTCATTCTTTCCACATGACCGAACCAGCGGAGCATGATACCCTTGCGCATTTTAACACTAACGCTTTCTTTTTGTGTGTTTATTACGCGATTATTCGAATAATAATTAACAGATTTCAATTGTCCTTTCTGAAAAGATAGGAGGAGAAAGATAGAGAGTAGATTAGAAATTTTATTCATTTATTTTATCCGTTAATTGTTCCGATCCGGTGGTAGCCTTTAGTACTGTATAGACTCGTCACAAGTGCTTCTTGTGAGGTAAATGTGAATAAAAATATTTTCTATTCTATCAACATTCGACAAGCGGTTTTTGAGTTACACTTATTGATGCATAACTTTTCATGTACTTACCTCAACGGTTTTTTTAATGTCTTGTGTGTGGCTACCCTCGCG
>NJDD01006793.1:78015-108445 GCA_002245505.1 Calephelis nemesis | reverse complement strand
GATAAAGCTGTATTTCCCGGCTGGGTAAAAAAAAGTATCTTTATGTCCATGTCCCCGCAGAGGTAGGCAGAGGCACAACCAAGCCTATCGCCAACACATATACAATCCCGGGCAACGTTAATTTTATGAGAAAATATACATTTTCTATAATTTTTTAGTTACCTTACCCAGGGATCGAACCTGGGACCACAAGAAGTCAAGTCCGATGCCGCACCGGACCGCTAGACCACAGAGGCGAGACCACCCGGCAGGGTGTTTATAAAATATACATTTCTGTATCTAATTGGTAAATGGTAACTCCATGTAATATGAGTAATATGTACTTGACTGCATGAGGTCCTGGGTTCGAATCCCGGGTCGGACAACAAAAGAAAATTGGGTTTTTCAAATTTTCTAATAAAAAAAATGTTGCTCGAGATTGGACATATGCCCGGATGGCGATAGGCTTGCCACCTATCACATTGTGGGACTTAGTATCTTCGGCTAGTCGTGGGTACCCTGGTTGTGCCTCTGCCTACTTCTTCGGGGATATAGGAATAAAGATACTTAATACGTGTAATACTAAAGCAAATAATTTTGGTTTAGGGTAGCATTTGCCGTTAGTAAAGTGTAATCATCAATGTTATACATCATGTTATCCGATTGAGCAAAATCTTGCTTTATTTATTCCAAATATTACTCATAAATCACATTAGTAGGGTTACTCTTGAATCTCGATATCATTTAAATTAGAAATTGGAATCGTATATGTCATTTTGGGTACTTTTGAACACAGTGCTAGCGGATTATTAACATTACGTTACAAATAAATTCAACTAGGTAATTAGATACAATAATTTATTGTTTACTATTAACAAAATGTTTATAATTAGCCAGTTTGAGGATAACAGTACCTAAACTGAAATACTCGATTCTAATTTTAAATATTGTATGAACCGAGCTTCTAGAGTGAGTTCTGATGTAAGGTGGTGGCCTCCTTACTCAAGCTCATTTCGTTCCGGAGCCGGATCTTCTCATTGTGTGGCCGCGTTCCGATCCGGTAGTAGATATTTTTCAAAAGTGCCTCATGTAGGGTTTATCTTATATATAAAATTCTCGTGTCACAATGTTCGTTCCCGTACTCCTCCGAAACAGCTTGACCGATTCTCATGAAATTTTGTGAGCATGTTGAGAATGTCTGAGAATCGGCCAAAATCTTTTTTTCATAACCCTAAGTGATAAGGGTGACTCACCTCAATTTTTTGTTCTAAATCACATTAAAAATATAGCAGAACAACGTTTGCCGGGTCAGCTAGTATGATAGAAAAAAAATTATACACTGTTCTTAGTGAGATTTGGCAGCAACAACAAAATACACGATACACTAATTTTCTTGATAAATATTCCACTGGTGCTCTTTAACTAAATAAAATTAAACAAAATGCCACATAAATTGACTAATTATTTTACTCAATAAACCTAAGAAATGCAGTCCAAACTGCAACCATCTTTTCTAACGTTAATGTTACAAACAGGGATTTACTTTACTATGGAGTTTTTATCAGAGGCTTGTAGGAAAAAGAACGTCCAGCCAAATATAATAGAGTAAATTCTGTTAAAAAAATCTCAGTAGGAGCATAGAGCACTTCGTGAAATATGTCTAAAGATAGTAATTAAATAGTACTGTAGTCCCAACATTTTCACAGATCCAAGCTATGATTAGTGACATGAAAAACGCATTGGCACGTCTTATTGGCAAAGCCAAGTGGATGGACGATGACACAAAGCTGGCAACGTATCGTAAGATCATAGAGATGAGGGACTTCGTTGGCTACCCTGACTGGCTCTTTCAAGAAGGAAAATTGGAACAATATTACTCAGGGATCGAAGTGGATAAGAGTCATCATTTGGAGAATATGGTTCAAATTATTCAAGTAAAAATTAAAAAGGTTTTGAATAAATTCCGAGTTGGAAATACTCTTTCTTGGGCCACAGATCCTACAGAAGTAAATGCTTATCATACATTCCAAGAAAATACTATAAGTAAGTTTCAACAAGTTATAAGCATACTTTAATAAAATTAGGTATGTTGTTTGTTTAACACAGACGGAGATTACTACAAATAAATTTTCTAAATTTGTTATTTAAGTGTTAGGTATGCTGAATAGAATAGACTATCTGCATCTCTGCCAGGCAGCTCGTTACAGGCGAGCATAGTTTAAATAAGTTATCACCAACAAAGCCACTAATGTTGTGCCGCAACTCTGGGTAGATATTCATCGCCTTCCTTATTCCTGCAGCCATAATGTGCCATTTTCCGGTCTAGAGAGTAAGGTAGCCTTTAGGCTTGTACAATATACCATAAATCCCGGCTGCACAGCGACGCACCTGTAACATCTATTGTGTCTTCAGTATATCCACACGGATTTACTGACGGTTGTTCACAATCTTATTTTTTGACAAATCGACTAAAACTTTTTCTTTAGCCAAAAATTTCAGGCTCGGTGACAACTTTTATTCAATCTGACACTTCGAAGTGTAACTAGGCTAGTGTCCACTCGTGAAATAATTTAATTATTTAGACTAGTAATTATTCCACGTTTGCAATAAGTCAACTGTCAGACTAATAGAACTCTACGTCCTGAAAAAACCTTCTTGCCGTCGTAATCCGCTCAAAATAGCCCAATAGAGTGAAATTTATTTAATTGATTGCCTGATTATTTCCTGATTGATTGTCTGATTAAATGCCTGATTGAATGCCTGGTTGAATGCCTGATTGAATGCTTTGGTAGCCAATACAAAACCTTAATCTTTTTGATAATTAGCTAAGTTAAGAGCATTATTTTATCATATTGTTTTGTATCCCGATAGTGAATAACCTTGCTCTGTTCCTATTAAATGATATTTTATTCTGACACAATTAAATCTATGCGTCCAGTATACTCGTAGCTTATTTTTGGTAACACATTGCTTCATTGAACTTAATTAGTTAAGGTTTACAGATATTTAATTAAAATCCAATATTACCGGTTATTTTTTAATTGTATTTATGAGTTATTTGTTTAATATTTCCAAATAAATATTGTCTATGTCTATGTTTATTTCATTTTGGACGCAGCTATTCCTTTCGTGGTTCTACATCATCCATTTTTCGATTTGGGATTAGAGTATGTATAATTTATTTTACATGACCTTACTAAGTATTTTGCCTTGACTTTTTTGAATACTTGTCATTTTTATTCCTAAAATTATTTACTTTATTGATATAATTTTAATCAAAGAAATAAAAGATGTAGGTATGTATCGCGAAGTTGTTACAAAGTTTACTAGGGTGCCATTATGTTCTATAATTTTATGGTGTGCAATATTTATTAATAAAATTAAATCCGTCTGTTTGAAAGCTATTAAAATTAAATCCGTCTGTTTGAAAGCCTTATAATGCTAATGGAAATTAAATAATTCTTATCTTTCCAGTTCTTTGAACTACGGCTCTCTGGGCACGTTACTGGGTCATGAAATTACCCATGGATTTGACGATTATGGTGAGCACCTAGTAATAAAAAACACATTATTACCGTACGTTGAAAACCTAGAAGGGTAAAAAAACACACGTACCCATGCACATGTGTTTGTACGTCTGCATGGGTGTGAGTGATTTCACAAATAAATTGTGATGATCATATTTGTTCATAAACAGACAAGCGCGCAATCAAAACGCTATTATAGGCATTTGTGGACACTAGATATTAGATAGAATTAGGTAATTTAGATACGATAGAATACAGAATTTCATCTTTTGTTTCAATTTTTTCGCTTCTTAATCACATTTTTATATTTGTATTTCTGAATGTAAATTATTGACTAAACCGTTTTTAATTGATTTTTATGTTTGAAAGCGCATACTTTTCGATTACTTCTAATATTAATTTTATCACTATCTGATTACTGGTTTTCAGTATTTAATTATTTACTGTAATGAAAGATTTACATTTTCTTTTGCTCGAGGCCTAACATCTCGGCTTCAGGTTGGCAAAGTACCTCTTGGCGGTGTGAATTTCTTATCGTCAAGAAATCCGTCTATTTGTTTGACTTTCAATAATCATTAAAAATTATGATGTTTATTATGATGATTTGATGATGAAAATTTTTTACCATCAGGAAATCCGTCTGCTTCTTCGCCTTACAATACCCTAAAAAAAGATTACTGAGGTCGTTTTTATAATATTCTGTTGACCATGTTTCGTTGTCGTTGCAGGTCGTCAGTTCGACAAGGACGGTAACCTGCTACCCTGGTGGTCGAACCAAACCATTCAGTCGTTTGTGAACAGAACGCAGTGTTTCATAGACCAGTACTCCGACTATTACATTCCAGAGATAGACGAATATGTAAGTTTTCTTTGTGTGATAACTATCTCCTGATTTCGACCGACTTAAAAAAATAATGACGACATGGAAAATGTCATTTGCCAAGTTAGGATTTGACTATTTGCTTTTGAGTTATACTTATAACGCATCAATTTTTACGTATTGGCATTATCTTTAATTCATTTATAAGTACAACTCGGAAACCACTTATGGGATTGTGATAAAATTTCTTCAGGACGATCTCCAAATCCTTATTACTTATTTTGTTTATTTTTAAAAAAGTATCATAACGCCTATATTCCTATAACGCCTATAGTCCCACATTGTGATAGATGGCAAGCCTATCGCCAATCGGGCACATATCCAATCCCGGGCACCGTTAATTTTAATTAAAAGTGTAAATTTTCTAATTTTTTGTAGCCCAACCCGGGGATCGAACCTGGAACAGACTAGACGATTTTTTATTTACTCATGACATACCTACTCATCATACAAACACACGACTAACAAATAGGGATAGACATATGTTATGTAATTAAGTGTCACTTAAGATTTCTTCTAACAAAATCTGTCAGAAAACAGGTGTTGCAGAAAGTTTTTTATAGAATCACTAGCTGACCAAGCAAACGTCGTATCGCTTGATATTAATGCTTCGACAGTAACGCAGTCTGTCGGATCCGATGGGAAACATTCCAAAATCTACAACTATTATTAAAAAAATAATTAAAAAACATTTTGCAGGAGACCAAATTGTGAATCTAAACAATTCTCGAATTCCCTTAAACACACACAAAAAGTTTAATGAACATCGTTCCAGTCGTCTAGAAGGAGTTCAGTGACAAACACACGAACACAAGAATTATATATATAAAGATTATTTCCTTACAGGTGGACGGTAAAAAGACACTAGGGGAAAACATAGCAGATAACGGAGGAGTTCGGGAAGCGTTCTTAGCATTCAAGTTACGTCTACAAAAATTCGGACCTGAACCGAAGTTGCCAGGATTTGAACACATGACGTCTGAACAATTGTTCTTTTTGTCTTATGGAAATGTAAGTTTAAAGTACCTATTCTAATTACTGTGTCTGTGTGTGTCCCGATGTGTGAGTGTGTTGATCAAATGCTTCTGAGTAATCTTCGGTGGCATGATCATATAGCTCTAAATCCGAAAAAGTATATGAAGATATTAATCATGATCTAAAAGTTACAGATTTAAGATATTTGGGATACTTAAAAAGCTTTAGCTTGATATTAAGAAGTTAATTATGTCAGCATCCTCCACTAAAGGCTGCTCAACATTAAAACAAATACAAGAAGAGAATTCGAAATGTATTTTTAGCTTTTGGACACCAGAAAAAGTAGACCTCGTATCTTAATTGTTTAGGAAAAAATTAACAGCGTTTTATTTAAACTAATTTTTTAAATCTCTGAAATTTAAAAAAAATAGTTTAAAATTAGCCTGTCCTTATGAAGTTGAGGTGTTTCGTATATGATTTCAAACCAATGTACAGACAAGCATTTTGTCTTAGTGTTTATACAGTTATTTTTGTGATTTTTAGCTCTGGTGTGGAATTGATACCGAGGAATCTCTAAAACTGGAGCTGGAAGATGAACACGCTCCTCAGCTCTATCGAGCGCGTGGAGCGTTGCAGAACAACGAAGACTTCGCCAGGACATGGAAATGTCCCCCCGGCTCTCCCATGAACCCCGCCAAAAAGTGCATTATATTTTAACTATGCTCATGCCTAAAAGGTATTTTATTACAACAAAAGTTTCACCAGAATCTAGTGCGGTGTCACCCCGGACATACCCATAAACTGTGAACTAATGGTACACATAAACATACACTATAATCTTACCTACGAACCTTCTTAAAAGATGTTCCTAACTTAAAGTCTCGAAAGGTTTGCAAAGGTTATGCTGAAACACACCAGTCCTGGGGGAATCCTGGTTCACCTGTGAATCCCTCCTACATATCTATTTTTTAATGGAGGTAAGGACTTTACCACATAACAACGGCTTCATCAGGATATAGCACTACCGTTTTAGTGTGGCCTAAAAATTTCAGCAGATGTTTCTTTTCTAACTCAAAGTTGAAAAGTTTTCCATCAACCTGTCCTAACAAGTATCCTGTGTTTGCCGCCACGTCTACTTCACCACTCCATCCAGCATTTTGAAAACGCCTAAGATTTGTACAGTTTGTAGTATAAAATAAAACAATTGGTGTTGAGCAATGTCGTCAATGCTTGATGATAATGCTAGAAGATGCGAAGAGATCCTCTAGCATGGGGTATGACAAATTTTTAAAAAAGTTTTGTACATATATATTTTACATGAGTGTTGTTTCAAAGGTAGTGTTTTTAAATCAATAAATTTTAAGTTGAGATTTCAATGAATTTATTTTCAATCTTTATCCATTCAACATCGATCTGTACAATTTATAAATACAACAACTTAGTGGCTAATGTACTTTGAGTATCCAGATGATAGGCCGATGCCTGAGGCGTATCCACCATAGCCATGAGATATTCCGCTGTATAATCCTATTCCGTGTCCAGAAAAACCGTATCCGCTAGATATGCCTAATCCGTGACCTAAGCCAAGAGAGTAAGAACTAGAGACCGGTACTGAAGAGTAGCCAGCTGAAACAGTCTGCACTGGAACATGTTTCTCAACTACTACAGGTTGAGGAACAGCTACGGGACGGTCGACCACAACTGGATGTGGAACAGGTACCGGTCTATCAACCTGAACGGGAACTGGAACTTTTACTGGACGATCTACGTACACAGGGTGAGGAACAGCAACTTGACGCTCTACGTACACAGGACGATCCACAGGGACGTGTTTTTCAACTGTTACAGGATATGGAACAGGTACAGACACTGGTACTTTGACTGGATATGGCACTTTTCTTTCGTAATAAACAGGGACTTGCCTTGTAATTTCCACAGGCACTTTATGTATAACAGGTACTGGTCTATCAACAGGAACAGGTACAGGTACTCGAACCGGTACGGGTACTTGACGGTCAACTGGTACCGGTACAGGTACTTGAACTGGAACTTGAACATCCCTTGTGATGGTACGGGTGATGAACCTCGGGACTTCTTGACGTAAAATAACAGGATTTGGTTCTACAGAGACTGAGGTTTGTACTGCAGGTGCTGCTGCGACAACTGGGGCCGCACTTACAGCAACAGGAGCTGCCCCTACTGCTACAGCTGGTGCGGCACCGACTGCAACAGCTGGACCCGATCCTAATGCTATACCGGATGATATTCCTCCACCATAAGCCACTCCACCGCCAGATATCACCGGACCGGACGATATCACACCAGATGACAATCCGTGGCCAATACCAACTGAACCGAAACCATGTGAAAGGCCCGACAGTTCGTATCCATGTCCGGTGGAAAATATTCCTCTCTTGGTGGGCTTTCCTGATGGCTCATCTTTTATTCCGTTTTCCAACAGTTCCGATACTTTGGCTTTCTGTTCGATTTCTTTGGCTGATGATAGGCTGCTCGCGAGTAGCAGCACCTGTAACAAATTTACTATTTTTTATTTGAACTTATAGAAAAGTAGCTGTTACCAGCGGCATTGCTCACGTGGTCCTACAGGAACATTGCTTCGGGATAAAAACTATCCTATGTGTTAATCCGAGTTACACTCTATGTGCATGACAAATTTCATGACAATCGGTTTGGTAGTTTTTGCGTGAAGGAGTACCTAACAAACATACAAACTTTCGCATTTATAATATTAGTAGGATTAATTTCTACTTTTTAGTTTAATTAAGATGAAATAGCTTGTTTTTAGTTTTCAAACTATTATTTATTATTGCTGTTTAGTCCTTAACGAAGTGCAAGGTAACAAAGTACCGGGTTATATTACTATATACACATCATCATCATATTATATGCAGGTTATATAATTCGTTGCTTCTAATCTATCCTTTTTTTGTGGTATCTAATGGCAACGAAGCAGAGAAATTGCCTTATTTGAAATTCATGACAATGCCTAAAATTCGAAGTGACACCTTCCAGCTGCCGGGCAGCTGCTTTGTCATTCCTGAGTACACAACACAAATGCACACATAGTTCCTTATTATGTAGTGAAATTCTTTTAAAACAGTGGGATCGTCTAAGATATCAATTGAAATGAGGTCGGGTAATTTTGATTAATACGAAATGCCTAGTTGTGATTAATAACGGGATTGGATGTTAAAGTACTTGTATAAGGTTCATAATTTTGTTTAAAGTTCTTGTAAAACTCTCCTTAGATATTTTTGATAGAAAATTATGGTAAAAGAAATTTTGTTTAAAACTAAGGAAATGTCATGTTTATGAAAAACGCTTCTTTCATAAACATTATTCTCAAATGTTTTCATAAACATGATTGATGAAACGCATTCTCAAATAATGCATTGAAACTGATATAGGTTATTATAATAACTGAGTAAAAAGTAAAACTGCAAAGCCCGACTCAAACTTTTTCATTAAATCTGTTACGATTCGATCATTCTTTTTTCGAAAGGTAGGTTGAAATAATTTGTCGCCAACATAAACAAAATTTATAAATTATAGAGTTAATTAAAAGAACTACTAATAATTTCATAAAAAAATTAAATACCATCAAAATCGGTTGGCATAAAACATACAACAAAATACAAAAAACATACAGAGAATTGAGAACCCCCTCTTTCTTTTTCGGTTAAAAATTTCGCTAGTCAATGAAAAAAGATGGTTTAGTTAGTGACTTTTGTATAGATGCTCCAAAGACATAGGAAAATTTTTGTATTATATGATTTTTGCGTAACTTTGACGCAGCGCACGGGATGGAAGTTCTGAAAAGATTATTTTGGGTTTGGTGCCAGATTCTGAAGATTCTAATCATGATAAGCATTTTTTTATTATAGTGTTTTTCCTGGAACTGGATAACTGTGTGAAGTGAGAAGAATCAAACCTTACCTCTTAAATGTAGTGAAAAATATGTTCTTAGAAGTAATATCGATACGTATATATATTTATACTAGCTGACCCAGCAAACTTCGTATTGCTTGACATTAATGCTTCGACACTAGCGCAGTCTGTCGGATCCGATGTGAAACATTCCAAAATCAACAACGACTTATTATTAAAAAATTAATTTAAAAAACACTTTCCAGGAGACCAAATTGTGAATCTAAACCATTCTCGAATTCCCTTGAACACGCACAAAAACTTTCATCAACATCGGTCCAGCCGTCTAGAAGGAGTTCAGTGACATACACACTTACAGAAGAATTATATATAGTGAGATATGTCAACGAAGTTAATAAAAGCGTCTTATAAGCTAAATACACTTTCGCGTTTATAAAATTAGTATGGATTCCTCAAATAGTTGATGTAGTTTTAATTCAAATAGTTACACAAGTTTATAAAAACTGCATCCATTTAAAATTCTACGGCGATTTAGTAAAATATTTCAAACCTGCCTTAAGTATGTAGCAAAAAGCAAATACCTGAGTTCTATTGCCGTCTTTTATACGAACACCTGCTTAAAGACCTTAATTATCTATCTCACCTTGTTGGTCGAGGGGTTAATGTACACGCCTAAAACCATTGACAAACCGCGAGGCTCGGGTTCGATTACTAACGGTGGCAAGCTTTTTTGTAACGAACAATCTACATTTAATTATATATTTACGTGTCTGTGTGTTTATCTATGGATAAAAATTACTTAAATTACTCTTGTAAATATCTAAGAGTTTCTGTGTATTATTGTCGTTAGCACCCAATCACAAACATGCAATTCGCCTACATAATTTGTTCAGGCTTATTTGTTTTATAAATAAAACCAATAATGGGCCGGTCGAACAAAATTAGTTACTATAAAAAAACTAAGAATAAACAATTTTACTCCAGATATGAAATATTATTGTATCAAATTTATGAGATTATACCAAAAATAGACTTCCTAAACTATCAGTCTCTTTGTATTGTAGTAGTTGAGGCAGTCTGCATTTTTCAGAAAGTCAGTGGACTTGTATGAGAAGCGTAATAAATATGGATGAAGCAAGGCAGGTCTGCAAGAATCATGGGACTACATAGCCTCTGCCCATCACGCAATGGACTTGACGTAATGATATGTATTAATACGTGTATGAATCTAGCTATAAATCAGACACCTTGCACTGTGTGAGTTACGAGTTTATGACCTTACAAATAATTTATACGATAACGGAGTAACTAAGTCGGGGTTATCGCCAGTCATGTTTGTCGGCCGACCTCACTGTAGCAACATGAGGTCAAGGTCAAAGCTTTGTAGACCACTCAAAGCTTTATTGTTGATAAATAATTGTCTAGATCAGGGCTGTTAAATTCATCTCGGATTTCAGCGCGGCCCGCAAAAATAGAATTTCCAGTTATCTTATACCTATATAAAAATTAATTGATTAATTAATTCGTTAATCTCGCCAAAGCTTAAGAATATCTGGACCAAATTGGCTAACATTGTTTTTAATTTTTGTGGAAGTCTGAGGAATGTTTAAAAGATTAAAAAAAGGAAAAACTGGGAAAAACAACATTTCAAGTTTTCCCGTACAAACAGAACGTGTGGAACGAAATTTTCCGGTACAGCTAGTGTACAATATATACATTAATATAAAAAAAGTTCCTACTACATAGTATAAATTCAAATCGGTTCATGATCAAATTTGAATGAGATGAAGTGAAAAAAGTGTACTTGCATGTTGAATGAAATCGTACTACCTGATTGAGAACCTCATCGTCTTAGTATCTTTACACCCATATTCCCAAATAGGTAGGCAGGGACACAACCAAGACACCCACGGCTAGCTAAAGACACTAAATCCGTCAAAGTGATAGGTGGCAAGCCTATCGCCAATCGGACACATATCCACTCTCGGGCAACGTTAACTTTAAATGAAAATACAGTACTTTCTATTTTTGTTTCCCGACCCAGGGATAGTAGATACCTAAGTCAAGTTTAACGCCGGACCGCTAGATCACAGAGGCTATATAATATATTTTTTAGAAGTCAACAGAAATAAATAAATATATGTGGCCAAGTCACACGAACTGATCTGTTTCTTAGGAACCAAATTATGTGCTTGTATAAATATCTCTTATCCCCTCAATCATACTTTAGTTTAGAAAATGTGTTTAGATATCTGTTTTTTTTTAAATCTCAGTCAAAAATCAAAACTAGTTGAGTGTTTTTCTAGTAATTCGCAGACTTGGTTTTTAAATTAATTTGAGCATGAAAGCTTTTTAGCAAAAATATGGGATGCTTTAAAAAAATGAGCAACCAAGCAGGCGATGGTAATATAATGGTAATAAAGTCATCTATAGATAAGAGAGATGTTAATATCTCCAAACTGAGAATAGAATCATCAGCCGCATGTGTAAATGAATGTAATGGTTACCCTTTTTCATGAGAGATTTTTTTTATGTCATTAGACATCAAACAATCACATGGCCCGCCTGATGGGAAGAATAGAGAGTGTGTGACAAAACATAACGTGGCCTATAAACCATAGATGTTATAGGTGCATCGCTGTCTTGCGGCCAATATGCTGTGTAAATAGTTACCCGTACCTCTAGACTGAAAAATGACAGAGCTATTACGTCGGCAGGAATACGTGAGGCGGTGAATCCTTGCCCTAGCACATTGCTGCAGAGAACTTTACCCGTAGTTTCTTAACCACCCATTTGACTTGTGCTCGCCTCTTATGAGCTGCCTGTGAGAGAGGCAGATGGTCTAGTTTACACAATGGGCCCGGACCAATACACGGAAAACATGATGAATGAAACACTGATGCTATTGAGGTAGGGTAAATCTTTAAGAATGAGTAATTTCAAGCCTTTAGGGCTTAGCCTGATTGTCTGGAATAATCCAGCTATCTTAATTTTTATATTTCGATAGCGTGCAATGGGGTCTTTGCACACCTAAGTACCTCATAAAAGTCTTCAATTTTCAATATTCAACAATCACAAAAAAACTCTTTCATCGTTATATAAGTAAATAAGCATCTTTACGCCTATATTCCCGAAGAGGTAAGCAGAGCATAACTATACACCCAAGATTCCGAAAATGCTAAGTCTCGCAACATGATAGGTGGCAAAGCCTATCGCTTATCAGACAGGTATTCAATCCCGGGCAATGTTATTTTTTTTCTTTTTTATTCGGGGATCGAACCCTGGACCTTGAGAATTTAAGTCCGACGCCGGGCCGCTAGACCACTGAGGCGAATTCATTGAGATTATAAATTATTGGTAGCTTAGTAACAAAATAGGATAACGACATTAAATCGTCAATTAAGTTGAATGTACGTTCCAGTTAGCGGATATTCTGACTTCTGATCATTGCGACATATCCTTTTGGCTTAACTTGTGCCCTAAAACAAGTCCAAAGTTTCATAACACTTTAAGGATATATATATAAATAAATTAAGCTTAAAGTGTGCAACAGCTTATTTTTGTAGAGTTTTTAAAATTACTCTGTTCTTAGACGGAGAGCTCAAGTAGAAATTTTGAGATTTCATAGAGCATTTATAAATAAGATATGATGATAGCTTATACTTTTGTAATATTGATATATACCATACGTTATGACTATGACTATAATGTTAATAGTAAGAGTAAAT
Source organism: Calephelis nemesis (assembly GCA_002245505.1). Classification (NCBI taxonomy): domain Eukaryota; kingdom Metazoa; phylum Arthropoda; class Insecta; order Lepidoptera; family Riodinidae; genus Calephelis; species Calephelis nemesis. Next base: position 95,447 of record NJDD01006793.1, on the reverse strand, counting down.
ATTAAACAATCACACTATTTCATTATAAATAAATGTCGCAGGACAAATTACATAGGTTGAGCCAATTAAGCAATTTATAAGCTTTTGTTATGGATACAAAGAAATCTTTAAATTTTATAAATCTGTAGAAGGGTCAATTCTGTACATTGAAAATATTGAAAAAATAAATAGCAGGGGGTGTTACTGGATCGATACCAAAAATTAAAATATTGTGTTACCAAAAATTAGAATATTACATTGTGATTAAAAAAATTTTTGACTATCTGTCTGTTCAGGCATGACGTCAAAACTAACGGTTCGATTTCGATGAAACTTAGTATAATTATACCTTATTATCCTGGGCATGAAATGGATACTTTTTATCCTGGAAAAATACGTACAAAAAAAAAACAAATATTAATTTTTGCGAAGACCGACATCCACGCGGACGGAGTCGCGGGTGGAAGCTAATACTTAAATACATATCGGAATAAATAAAAGAAATACTTAATGTTCATTACACAATTGCCTTCCCCCGTTGAAAATCGAACTCGACACTCGCGGTTGCTCAGTGGAGTTACGTGAATACGCTAACTTTTGGTCTGACAACACAGCAATGATGAAGAAGTGTAAAGATCCAAATTTCAGAAATGCAATCACGTCTTTTTCATGTAAAAAAATTTTTCAATTCTTGTCCACCACATCAAACTACACGATGCTTAAAAGCACGACTCTATTATTTGATGAAATGGCGATTATTAAAAGGCTTCAAAAAGCTGCAACAGCAAAAAGCCTAGGCTTCAAAAAGCTGCAACAGTCAAATAGCTCTAATGTACTCTTTGTAAAAAACGTTCACTTGACATTCCCTCTGGATGTTAGTTTTTTATAAAAATAAAAAGTTTTTCATGTGTGTGCCTAAACTCTTTTCAAGATTTCGAATCAGACTAAATTATAGATACGCTATTCCTTTTTACAACATAAATTGCCCACGCTGGTGCTCGAAAAGATAGCGTTATTGACGGTGCCTTCCTGATGTATACGTTATGTTCGCGTGTTTTCAACTATTTCAATAAACGATGCATGACTAAAACCAGATTTAATGCTGAGATAAGTAAAAACTGTACATTAATGGATTTTTTTAAATGAAGTTTGGTGTTCAGTAAACTATTATACCTACCTACATATTCGATATTGTTTTATTTAAGGACCGTAAAACTTAAAAAAACGATTTCGATTTTTATGAGCATCACATTAAACAAAAATTTTGTATTTTCTTCGATTTTTCTGGAATTCTATTATCAAAACCAGACTCAGGACCATCTCGGAAGTAGGCACTTTTAAACAAAAGAAGAATTTTTATACGAGTATTATTACTTTTTTATGATCGAAAATATTTTAATATACATTAAAAAAGAAAAAGAAGTCGAGTAGAGTAGAGGGGGAAGGTAAGACGTGTCTTCCTTTTTTCTAAGTCGGTTGAAAAGGGATGTGTTTGTGGATTAAAAGCTTTTTTACGTTACTTATCTCTCATCACATAGAATTTAAGTCGAGGGTTTAAATTATTTTATCCTTTTTCAATTACACTTTAACCATAATGACATAATGGAAAAAAGAACATTTTTGTTATAAGAACATTTGAAGAAATGTTCTACCTCGCGGTCTTTGAAAGCCGATTTTAACCAAGTGTCCCCAATAAATACTACTTTTTGTTTTATGATTATGAAAGCTGAAAGTCTGGCGCATTTTTGAGATCCACATGAAATTTCCCAGTTACTTTTTAATTTCAAATTGAAAAAGTGGTAATTTACTTGACGAAAGTTTTTAATTTTAAACCAAATCTTGTATTAGTTTTGTCATCATCACAAAGTTGATTGTACCAAGCCTAATTGTAAAAAAAGTGTATAAAATGTCATATACTTTTTGAAGTGAAAACTTCTTTAGCGGCTTTACGCACTTTTTTTGGAATGGGTAAAAACTTCTAAACTCGCTTCAGGACACGTGACCTGATCGAAAATTCCTAAGACGGCGCAGGGCGCTTGCGCGAATGTTCGTGTTGTCATGCTTGTATATGATAGCGCAATAAATGAATATTGTATTCCACCACATAAATTATAGTACTTTCATACTGATAATTAAAGCAATTCGTGCAAAATTATTCCCAAACCATTCCAAAATATCAGATGCACAACGTTAATATTCAATTTTTCACTTCTGCCGGCACTAACGGAGTGCGACCCGTCGTTTTTTTAATTTTTTTTTAACTAGATGGGGTCAAAAAATCTCAAAAGAGCACAAAAAAAATCTTACTCGGAAACTATGAAAAAACGCAAAACTTATATAGGGTGATTCAAATACTACATGACACGAGGTATCAAAAAAATGTTGACGTCAACTTTCGGCCTCCCTGTATATACAGATATAAACAATCGCAATCGTTGTCGAAGCATAAACAAATGAATAATAGCGTAACTTCCAAGAGTTACTGAGGAAGAACATGATTCGTAACAAACTGGCCATATTAGGTGATATTCCGTTAATTACCACAAAAAGATTGATTGGTCTATTTGTATATTTATTGACCATTTAAATTGATTGACTGGACACGAGGAGATCTAGGAGACCGATAAGGTTGTGATTTTATTATACTGGAAGGAAAACGAGCAGACGGATTTCCTTATGTTTCGTGAGTAAGTATCTTCACGCCCGTATCCTCGAACGGTTGGCAGAGGTACCACGACACCTACGATCAGCCGAAGGTACTTAATCTTAAAACGCGATAGGTGGCAAAACTATGGCCTATTTTTAGTGTGCACATCAACCGCGGGCATTGTTGTTTTTATAAGAAAATTGAAAAACATATTTTGAATTTTCCGAACTGGGCATTGAACCTGGTACCTACCTCAATTAGTCAACGTCAACACCGAACCACTAGAACACGGATTGTACATCGTATATAAACTCTTGGATAAGTTTACTTCCTACCCATACTCCAAAGGAAAACACAACAGTGACGAGCACTAACATTGTGAATACAAACGATATCAAATAATTTTAACATTCAACCTCCTAATTTTAATTACGGTGCGGTAAAACGGTAAAACTAGATGGTTTTTTAAATTTATACTTTGTAAAACATAAAAAAATAAATTATATTATGCACAAATCTGAAGAAACTTTTATTCATTTTTAACTGCCGTCGCAAAAAAAGGTATGTTTGACTCCTATATTTTTATGTAGGTTAATCTAAATCTCCGTAATGTCTTAAACAATTTAAAAATATATATTTTAAAGAACGTATTACCCAGGTAGTCTCATTGCCACCATTCACCAAATCTCGATCTAATGATAGGATCTCAGGTAAATTGAAGAAAATACTTAATTTTTGTTTACGTAGATGACTTACTTATTGAAATCGACGTCGGTTTTTCGCGTTTTACTGCGCAAAGTACAAATTTAAATGTTAATTTGTTTTTGACATGAAAGAAAATGAAATGAAAACAATTTCAATGTTATCATTCAAATTATTTTATTGTTAATCTAAATTTATTTGTATTGTTGGATATAAAATGTTTAATCGAAAACGTTGTGGCGTGGCAATCTTTTAACTTAATTATATAATTTGTTTGTGTTTTCTTACAAACTTCAAAACTTCAACACATTACCTATCGTCTCTGTGGTCTAGCGGTCTGACGTCGAACTTGACTTCTTGAGGTCCCGGATTCAAACCCCGGGTAGGGCAAACAAAAAAAGCAATAAAAATGTCTTGTTTAACTTTTTTAATAAAAATAACATTGCCGGGATTAGATATGTGCCCAGTTGACAATAGAAGTGACACCTATCAGATTGTGGGACTTAATATATTCGGCCAGTCTTATTTGAGCCTCTGCCGACAACTTCGGGAATATGGCCGTAAAGATACTATAAAATTAAGCTTTACATTATCTATCATAAACTACCATTGGCTACGAATCTATCGAGTCTGGAAGAGAAATAGCGATACGGAAGATTGTTTTAAAACAAGACCGCCTCAATGATAGAGAGGTTAGCGTTTAGTTTCGATACCCAACGGAAGCACGCATTTGTGTGATTGTCGTTTTAATTCTGGATCTATATTTATTAAATTTATTGAGGTATAAGAATCGTTATCAAATGCCCGAAATGCAACCCTTTAATTTATATTTGATAACAAAAATGTTCTCTTTAAGAAAATTACCATTATCAGTTTTATCAAAAGTTGAAATATTTTGACTTTGAAATTGATTTGATGTTGAAATCCACTTCAATTTAAGAATATCTATCAGAAATTTCATCATGTAGATATATGACCGCCTTGACCGCCTCGTTGGTCGAGTGGCTAGCGTATACGCCTAACTACATCGACTTACCGCAAGGCTCGGGTTCGATTCCCGACGGGGGCAGACATTTGGGTGATGAACATTTACATGTCTGCATTTCCTGGTCTGGGTGTTTATTAAATTTATTCAGGTATCTATTTAAGTATTTCTATGTATTAGTATCGTTGACTAACACCCATAACACAAGCATATAATTTGCTTACTTTGAGTTTCATCATTCATTCATTTCATTCAATTTGTGTGAATTGTAAAGGGATATTTATTATAAACGTGTAATTTAGTTTTTGTATATGATGTCTATTTTTTTGTATTTTGTATCATTGTTTTTGTACATAAAATAAAAAAAATGTAACTACGTCTGCACAGTGTTGAAAACTGTTGTTGTATTTTTAGATACAAAGAACAGTTTTTTGTGTGTAACGTAGTTTTATTTTGAAAGATTTTTTATTCCTGTGACGTTTTTTTGTATCAAATGTCGTGTTCGAAATCGTGTGTTTGAAAGTTTATATACAGCCGAGCTGAGCCGACAGATGTTGTCCTATCCTTATCTTTTTCTGACAATAACAGATTAAGATTGAAAAAAATGAAATTCAATGTTACTTCTTAAAACAGTTTTTAAGAGTCCTTACAAAATATGTTACATTAGAAAAGCTGGAGAATATACAAATTATAAAAATTGGAAGTCAAACTTTAGACATATATGTCTAGTTTGGAGGGAAAATATTAAAACAATTAAAGGTTTGCAGAAAAAAAAATTTCAATAACCCCTGACAAAACCTATTCGTCATATACCTAGATAGTAACCACATCGATAACGTCAGCTTTCAAAAAAAATGGATCGGAATTGGTCAGTCCACAGACACGTCACAATATGAAATAATGTTGTAAATTGTAAATGATCAAACCTGATAGTTTTAATTTTTATACATTATCAAATGTAACTCAAAAAACACTAGTCAGATTATGATCTTAAGTATATATAAGACTAAAAAAGAATTGTTAAAATCTATGCTACATGCCGAGAAATTTCGTAGCAAACATACGAAAATATACATAGCCGAATTGAAAACCTTTCTTCTTATAAACTCGGCCAAAAACCGTTGGCGGAGCACTCTAAAATCCTATTCGTGGATTGAAAAACAGGTAAAGCCAAATTTAATCTACACAGGCTACATTTAATCAAATCGGCCTACTAAGAGATATCCTATGAGTATCCGCTGTCAAAACCTAATAAAAATAGTCAAACCAACATACCATCAAAAAATGTATCGACGCCATTTTTAATATCCGTTCGCACCAATTCACATAACCTTTTTTAACTTCACCGACCAAGCGTTTGGATGTATTGCTATCGTCTAGCCAGCCCTCTATATACCGCTCTCTTATATACAACAAGTATTGCTACGTACACTAAATAACATTACATATAGACAACCCGTCTAATCTCTTACATATATTTTGTTCATACATTAGAAGCTGGCCGCTGAGCTCCGATTATCATGTAGATCTGTGCAGGCATTTTTTTTTTGGTAATACAGCAATTACAGTAAAAGCTAATTCATTAGTGTTAAACAGCCATTTGTATAAAACTAATCCCTCTTTATTAAAACATAGTTAGTGGAAATAAAATTTAATATATATTTAAATATTGAGCACTTTGTTACTATTGTTTGCAATTTACGCGTAGTAATACTACAAAAACCGACTCCAATCGACTTTTATTAGGTACCGCGTCACGATTTCATAATTCTTTTTTCGAAAGATAGAAAAAGTTTTCGAAATGTTCTCACAAAAATTTTAACGTCACCCACCAGCAGTTTTTGACATAGATCGAACTTGACATAGATAAAAAAAGATAGATATATAAAATATATATAGGACTGCTGTTAAAATGTAGGTTAAAAAGAAGCCTATTTTCGATTCATAAGATCTGACGTCTTGATTCTAATTAAGTCTATTTAAATAAACTTGTTCTGTCGTCTGTTTTTGACATGAAAACAAACGAACACATTTCCAAACTTTTGTTAAGCAAGGTTTCACGTAAATATGTGGTTACAAAGCTACAAAGTCAAACTCAATATAAAGTTAAGGTACCTAATTCCTTTTATTACAATGTTATTCGTATTCATCTCTAATAATATAGTTGGTCCGAGTCCTTTGTGTAGAAAAGATCATTTACCTCCTAACCAGGTAGCTCGTAAGAGGAGAGCAAATGTGAAACACATTTCTCGGATCTACCACATTACCGTCACATTTCGGTCCAAAGGATAGAATAGGGATGCTTAATAAGCCTTAAACCACTGCCAAAATACAGCAACTCATTTAAACAACTATGTTGTCTATAGACCCGGCAATTTCCTACCATGAGGAAAGCAATATGCTTGTTCGCTGCCCAATGCCCTAAGATAAATAGCCACAAAAACTTCATATAAAATGTTGCAAAGACGACACCATAAGCCTCGTATTGTCAAAATGGTTATCTGATCAAGTACAGAAAAGCTTTTATCTCTACACGCTCTAACTCTGCAAGCCATAACCTCCAAAATTTTACATCTCAAAAAATGTAGCTTCAGTCTGGTAGCTTCAGATTTTTCTGTTGTTATTGTTGTTTTTATACTAATACTGGCTTACATACCAAATTTCAGCTTTCTAGGACATCAGAAAGTCTAAAAAACTTTGATGATATTCTGGAAACGGGGTAGAGTAAATTTTGATATCATTAACATCTTAACAATAAGCGATGTGATTAAAATTTTTTGGGTATATTTCCTAACGGCCAATATTTATAACATATCCACAGATAAAGATAGCTAGAGTTTTGTTGCTAAGATGTTTTTACTAATTTTCGAAAAATAACAGCGGTTACCTGGTCTAAAATAGCACTATCTCTAATCCTAAATAGGTTATTAATATTGGCCATTAGTATTTTTTTATATCATTTTCATCGTAACAGTGAGCGATGTAATTAAAACTTTTTAGGTATGTTTTCTAAAGGTCAATATTAATAACATATCTACAGATAAAGAAAGACCTTCTAGAGTTTTGTTGCCAAAACATTTTTGTTAAATATTGAAAAATTACAGCGGTTACCTGGCAACTGATCTAAAATAGCACAATCTCTAATCTTAGATAGATTATTAATACTGACCGTTAGTCTACTACAGACATCATATTGTGAAAGTTTTGTCCATCTAGCATTAACCAAAGTCGAATTACAAAGATAAAAAAATGGCAAAATTTAAAAAGTTTATTTTTATATCTAACCTTTTCTTCCCCCATTAAAGTCATTAAGAGGTTGATATTTGAAAAAAGTAGTTTACAATTGAATTAAATTATTTAACTATATGTATGTCAAATTTCATTTAAACCGGCAAAGTGGTTTTTTTATGATATTGGAAGGCAAACAAACAGACGGATTTCCTGATGGTAAGAAATTCATGCCGCCTAGAGACACCAAAACTATTACTTTAGTTCGTACCATGAGTATTTAAACCAGTCTTTTTTTATTACGGCATCGAACGAATGATTTTTGTTAATTGTGTCTATTATCTGCTACATTTTTTTATGATAATGGGAGGCAAACAAGCAGACGGATTTCCTGATGGTAAGAAATTCACGCCGCCTACAGACACTAAAAGTGTTAATGATGCATTGCCAACCTGAGGCCGAGATGTTAGTCCTATACGGGCTAGCCGCTGCGAAATTCTATTATCTAGTAAAAAAATATTTGAGCCGAAAAAACGTAGCAGAGAAACAAATTCAAATTTTAATACTAAGTATGGCTTCATTCTTCTTCACCTCCACTTCCGCTACGTTGTTTATTTCATACACTAATTGTTTCTCTTCGTAATAATCATCTTATATATAAAATTCTCTTATCACTATGTTAGTTATCGTACTTCTCCGAAACGGATAAACCAATTTTCACCAAATCTAAAATGCATATTCAGTATGTCTTAAAATCGGCTACTATTTTTCATACTCCTAAGTGATTAGGGTGACTGACTGGAATTTTCTAACTAAAATCACATAAAAAAATATCAGAACTGCGTCTGCCGTGTCAGCTAGTATATCTATAAAAACTTATGGTAGTAACTCAAAAGCAGTTATCATTCCAGTACCATTAGTGGTTAATTTATAAAATTCTAAGTTTCTCAATAAGGGCGAGTAAACTTATGAAATTTCAAGTACTACACAAGACATAATTGGCCAGACTGATGGACCTAGATCATCCATATAAGTTTTTAAGGATTTCGTAAGATTTATGACTTGGTATATTACCACTATGAAGTATAAAACAAAGTCGCGTTTCGATGCCTGTCTCTATTTATGTACCTTTGAAACTTTTCGTTTGGATTGGATGCAGCTTTTTTAAATAGATACCTAGATTGATTTGGGTGGAAGGTTAATATGTATAATAATATAGCATTTTGTCTATTATGACGGGTGATGATTTATAAACGTAAGTATAAATCTGTGGCTTCGCTTGCTTATTACTTCTTCTGCCACTTTTGAAGTAAGCTTTTGAACAATATGAGAATAACTAGCCATTTTTATTATATTTTATTATTAATATGGAAGATTCCATTCGGATCTGCAAAGGTGGTGACATTTAGCTCTCGATACTCTCAGCCTACCCTGTAAGGAACTTGGCGTCAAAATATTTGTGTATGAATGCATTTTATTTTCAAAACAATAGTACCTGTGAATAATGTGATCAATTAATATGTAACCTACATAGATTACAGAATATTTTTTGACGCGAATACTAGTACCTTCAAGCCCATATCCCCGAAAATGTAGGCAGAGGCACAACCAACCTAGCCGAAGATATTAAGACCCACAATGTGAAAGGTGGAGAGCCTATCGCCAACCGGGCACAACCAACCCCGAGCAATTTTTTTTAAATTAGAAAATTGGAAACCGAGACCTCATGTAGTCCAGCTCAACACCTGTAACCACTAGGCTGGAGAATAGTGAAATAAATTTAAATAATATATTTTGTGGAGTCCGCAGCCAAATGGCGTTAAACCTAAAATAGACGTGTTTATCAGTTCGTCCGTTTGTATATCACGGTACAAATAATGCAAATCTCTTAAAACAGTTGATTTTTTTTAACAGTTTTTCTTTTAGTGCGATAAGAAAATAAACAACTGAGTTTTTAGGCATGGGAGAATATGTATCGATCAAGTCTTTTGACACGGTAACAGTGTAGAGGGATTTTCTGCGGTTTTGTGGATCTGTAGAAGGGGTTAGTTTGGTTAGGAGTTGGGGATGTCGTTAAGCAAAGCTCTTTTTGTATATATGTATGTGTGTGTGTCAACAAATTGCTTGTTTATTTTATATCTGGATAAATACCTCAAAACTTCAAAATCACTGGGAACGCATGTGGGTGAACAAGTTATGAACTCTCTGTTTATGTAGACGATGCTGTACTTTTGGACACTTTTTTTATCATCCAAGCTACAAATACTATCACAGTTATAAAAGACGATTGCAAGGAAAGAGGCTTACAATGGAATACGAAAAAAACAAAGTATTTTAAAGAGACATAGACGAAACTGATTAAATATTTTTAGCTAGCTTTAACTAAGTCCCAATCCCGCGGGAACTCCGGGATAAAAAGTAGCATATATGTTATTCTGGGTCTTCAGCTACCTACATACCAAATTTCATCGTAATCGGCTTTGTAGTTTTTGAGTGAAAGAGTAACAAACATCCATACATCCATACATACAAACTTTCGCATTTATAATATTAATAGGATAGATAGTGTAGTGCTGGGATAATTGAATGAAATTGTAAATCTTGAAAGTGATTTTAGGAGGGATAATATTTTTAGGGAAAGAATATTGCAAATCCAGTGCTAGGTAAGTTACTATCAAAATAGAGCTCTCTCAATTTGTGTAATTTTGTACTTATCTCAATGTTACTTTATAGATGCGCGATTTGGATATTTTTTATGATATTGGACGGCAAACAAGCAGATGGATTTGCTAATGGTAAGAAATTCACCAGTCAGTTACCAAAAGCACTAAAGGTGCTTATGATGCGTTGCCAACCTGAAACCGGGATGTTGGGTTTTAAGTAGAAGTGAGTTTACTGGCTACCTTGTCCACCGAACCGGAACACGTCAACAGCAAGCAGTGACGATAAGGGGACGCGAATACGTAAGGCAGTGGTACCAATCCGAGCGAGTCGCTGCAAAAATCTACCACCTTGTCAGATGTCACGGCGCTAGTGACGGTAAGCCCGTGTTCGCGTTTTACGAGCTGCCTGGCAGGAAGGCAGATAAACTGTTCTGCAAAGGAGTCCGGACCAAAACGACGAAAAACATACTTCAGTATGCCAGAAAAAAACATAAAAGTCGGATAAATGCGATAAAATTGCGATGAAAATGCCATGAAAAATCTAAAGTGTAAACGCTCGCCAATCGTATTTGCAACAGCGACATCAGTAATTTTGTGTTGCTTTAAAAATGAGAGTGACTTACTGCATTGGTTCAGTCATGTGGAAAAAGCGGCAAGTAAAAGATCGAGGTGGCGATTGGCGTGATTATATGTATGTCTGTGTTTATAGTCAAACAAGCAGTCAGATTTCCTGATGGTAAATAATACAAGCCTCTAGCTACCCTTGGATAAGATATAAATAATGATTTTGCTAGAAGGCTGCCCTCTAGCCTACACATAGATTTAGGATGTAGTACAAGAAACTTCTACCCGATTATAAGATACATTTCTCATAATCTTTATAAAAATGTCCCTTACACAGATTACGCGTGTATCTTTTAATTAATAGATAATTACTATTTAATCAAAGCCTCAGTTTCTCGAAATGGATATATCTTTTACAATATTAATTAAGAATCCTAACATATTAGTTACAAATTAAGATTCTGTAGACTAATAGCGGCAGGGTCGGATTAGCAGTTTGTGAGGCTCTAAGCAGTGAATGATATGCGGCCTCATGTATTTTTGTTATTATATAATGAAAAAAATAGACATCTAATCTTGGGCCATTTGCCGCTATTGCTTTTTTATATTAATTACATGAAAATTAAGATATTTTGGTTTAAAATTCCTTTAAAATTACTTTTTAAAACTTAGAAACAATAATACCTAAATTTTACCATATAATCTTAGGGGCCCCAATTTCACGAGGGCTCTAAGCAGCTGCTTAGTTTGCTTATGGGTTAATCAGGTCCTGAATAATGGATGCTAGTTTAATCTTGGTTAATATATTAACAATATAAAATTTGTAATAATTAGCGACCTACTGTCAAATGTCCATAGTTAATTTTAATGTTTGGACCAAGTATAGTTAAAACCATGAAGCTATAGACTTTCATTTCTAAATATTGCTGACTCTCTGGTCTAGCAGTCTGGCGTTAGACTTGACTTCTTGAGATCCCAGGTTCGATCACCGGGTCGGACAAAAAAATAGAAAAATGAGCGTTCCTTCATGACAACTCGTAGAGTTAAAAATGACCTATGACCTTTTCCATGGTCATAAAATAATTTTAATTGGTGAATACATTTTTAGGTAAAAACTAAACTTAAATACAAAGCATACAACTGTTCGCAATTTAAATATTAATAACATATCATTTAAAATCAAGTAAAACAAATAATCAATGACCTATATTTAAAATAAAAAATAAATTTACCTTTGCAGTCGTGTCAAATTATGATGTTAATTTTTTCATCAATTTTGCTGTACTGGCATAAAGTGTTTGATCTAGTTTTAGCTATATTATATGACCCTTTTCAAAAATTTTAAATAAATCTTTTAACAGACAGGATATATCTGTTTTTAATTGCCTTTACTTTGACAGTACAAAAGACATGGTTACGTATTGGTTATAACCAATAGTGTTTAAGTGGTACACTTTTAGATACAATTTAATCAAATATATGTCCTACTTTTTGTTTCCGCTTTATACATAATATTAAATGTAAGTTTTTTGTAAAAAAGTAAATACAAAAGCATGCTTTTTTTCTATAAAAATAGGCATGTCAGCACGCTTACATTGCAGTTACTGCTGGTGAAGGGCATTTTTAAAAACAAATGTTAACTGCCAATTATACTTGCTTTTAAAACCCTCCTCTCAAATCTTGAAGGTCAAATATAAGTCAATTGTATCTGGGAGGTCGGAAATTTAATATAGATAGATACGGATGGAAACAATACACGTCATGTATTGTTTCCATCAAACAATTGTAGACGCACAAGTTAGTTATGATTCTTAACTTCGTCGTGTTGGGCGAAGACGGAACGTAGACTAGAACTATATTAAAGTCAACAATTCGTCGGAACACTATCTTGTACAGGTGATACGAATACATGAACATACACTCCAAATCTAAAGTCTTCGAAGAGTAAGAGGTCTAGAACCCCTTAAATGAGTCTGATTAAAAAAAAAGTCGGGTGGGAGTACCATATTGCATGGATCTTGACGTTATATTATTTTGTTCTACTTAATCGATTCATAAGTTCTGTCAGACGATAAAAATGTTGACTACAAAAATGTATTTAATTTGAATTTAGAATCTTTTATTAAAATAAGTAAGTACATTTTTTCTAATTTGACGTATTATTAAATATGAAGTTGACACTTAAACAAGACCTTGTCGCGATTACCACATACTGAAAAATTTGAATTTAACTAGAAGATTAATCTATCGTAACATCAAACGTTATAATGAGGACTCGAGTTTGAAAGACACCAGCAGTGGCAAAAGCTGTAAAGGCGCGAATTCAAAAAATCCCATCTGTAAGCAGAAACTGTTTGCCCTTCAGATGTGATTAAGTACTTAGAACCACGGTGAAAATGGTGTTGAATGAAGACTTAGAGCTACGAGCTTATCGCAGAAAAAAACAGGACATCGCTTGGTTTATTAATATGGCGAATGATGTTCATTTCTAAAATACCTCGAAACAAAAATTAGGATTAAGTCTCGTTTATTTAAGTACTCGCTGACTTCACAGGCGTGGCCTTGTTTTAACTACGGACAAATATGGAAGATTAATATTTCTCTAACATTTCTTAAACATCTTAATGTTCCATTAAACTTGCAATTTCTTCTTCCATAAAAACCCATTTGTTACAATAACCAAAAAAATAGCTATATTTGTTCTCCCATTCACTCGTGGTGTGATGACCAAAGGAAAATATATATTTATTTATTTACTTTGGTTATTATTTATTCTATAAGACAATTAGTGAAACGTTAACACCGTTTATTTTATACGAGTACGTAACCACGTCGTTTACTTGCAGTCAAAGTTACGTCAATAAACCTATACGAGTCCTGTCTGTTGTAATAGATTTATTTAAATCGTTAGAATGGGTCGTATTCACCAAAACTAGATCGGTTATGTAAAGGAATAGAACACTGAGTATGGCTTTGACAGGATTCAAACGGGATCCGTATACGCATACATTAAGGTAGGGTTTCAGTAGGCCTAGGATGCGTTTGTAGAGATTCTTCTCTTCAATGATACAAAATATCAAGATAAATCTCTACTATGCAAACAATAAAAAATGCAAAGTCGTTTAATTTATAAATATACAAATGTTTATTCAATTAAAGTAACCCTAAAGTCACCAAATTAAAATTTGTTTGCAGCCCAACTAACTCATATCAGAAACAGAAGCCAAGTCTTGAGATATTTGGCATTAGCACAACCCTCTCGATCAAGAAAGCAGAAAAGATAAAATTAACAAGTTCTAATACAAAGGTAAATAAACTATAATTCAATATGTAATTCACATAAAGTTACGCCAAACCTCTTAATCAAAGGGCAGAGATCGATCAATCGATCGACAACAGGTGCCAAATTTCACGGTTTCTGCAGACCTCCCAAGCTTTCTCCGCATTCAAAATGCAGTTTATTAGTAATTTACGATTACTGTACTTGTTATCCAATTTTGTTTGAAACCGTCTAACTTTGGTACTAAAAAAATTATAGTATCTTCACGCCCATAACTTCGAAGAGGTAGGCAGACGCACAACCAGGGCACCCACGACTAGCCGAAGACACTAAGTCCCACAATGTGAGAGGTGGCAAGCCTATCGCCAACCGGGCAGATGTCCTATCCCGAGCAACATTTTTTTTATTAGAAAATTGGAAAAACCCAATTTTCTTTTTGTTGCTCGACCCGGGATTTGAACCCGGGGCCTCACGCCGTCAAGTCCAACAACTAAACCGCTAGACCACAGAGGCGACTAAAAAAATTGAACTTAAATTAATAAGAAAACTAATTCACAACAATTCAACTACCAATTTGAAATGGCCGTCAATTTAGGCACATCCACAAAGTTTGTTAAGTAAAAATAAGTCTATGTTGCGCATCCTAGCCCTGAATGTCACATAAGGAATTATGCCCAAAACCAGAAAAGACACATTTATTCCTTTCAACTCAACGAAACTGTCATTAATTGGCAGTGATTGCTACTGTTTCTGAAAATGTTCTTCCTCTTTACATAACTACATCGACACCTAGCTTTACCATTCGCGAACATTTGTGTTCTCCTGTTGTATTTCTGTTTTTGATTGGGACGATAGCCAGTACACTTATTTATTCAAGCGCTTGACGTCTCAGCCTCAGGAAGGCAACGTATATGTAACAGACTCCAAAAAGTGGAGGATTTTTATGATTGTATCGTTATTACCCGACCCATGATGAACAGCTTTTGATCGATCTCTTTTGGGAAGGTTCTTTTTACAACAGGGTCTTTTTACAACTTCACCGGGCTGTTACTATGCTCGTTGCCTGTTATTATTACTTATGATGCAAATGCTGAAATGTTGGAAATTTCATGTTTTAGAAATAGTGAGAAATTGCAAAATGCCGAACCAAAAACTTGTTATTTATAAAAATAATGTTTACTGCAATTTCTGTTCGTACCTTTTAACCAAATTCCTAAAAAAATTCCAAGTTGTTAGAAAAAACCTATAACGTGTCAAGAATTTTCTTGTAGATAATTTATAGTAAAGTAATTGTAATAATTATTATCCAAATATAATTATAGTGATTGTTGCCGAGGAGTTTGTTTCGCCGTTTCTTCTCCTATCTGACTTGATGTGGAAACGGTGGTATACAAGACAGATAGGTTAAAGTTCTGGTTGCAGTGGAGTTTATTTTGCCGTTTCTTCTCCTGACTGGCTAGGTTTGGTAACGGTGGTAGTTTACAGTAGATAGGGATAAATTTAATTACATTTTTAAACTGTTTAGTACCAAATAATTAAACTAGTTATGAATGTAAATAATTGGCTTAGGTACAAGTTAAAGTACACACGTGCTCCGCAAATAAATAAATTTCACTTTCATTCATTTCAATTAATTTTTCTACTGTAACTGGTAAATGTATTTGGTCCCGCGGAGGAGGACTTGATAAAGCGGTGTCGTTAAGACAAAGCAAGTTCCAGGGCGCACAATACAGATAAGTTTGGAAAGCCCTGATCTAACATTTAAAAATGAATAACTGTTTCATATTTGGTGTGCAAATTGCGGAAATACATAACTACTTTTTGTATAAAGTCTTTTGAGAGGAACATTTGCTGTTTTAGGTGCGTTTCAAATTTTATATCAAAAACTTGCATGACCTAACTGAAGTATGAGTCAGATTGAAAATTTATATCTGACGAGTACTTCGATTCAATTTTGTTATTTCCTTTTAAAACTTAAAAACGAAACCCCGTGTTGGTTTCGGGCTCGGGCAGATGACGACGCCTTACCTATTTCTGTTATCAAAATTTCAATGTTTTTTACCGTCGTGTTCCAGACTTAAAGGGTAAAGTAACGAATAAACTAACTCACCCAAAATGCTAAATCCCAGGCTCAGTTTGACTTCAAATCATTACCATCTTTGGTGTAGCGGTGTGCATTTCTAATTATTATAGTATTAAATTTAGTCTAGTATTTATTTAAAAAATAAGTATCTTCATGCCCATATCCCCGAAGGGTTAGGCAGATATACAACCAGGGAATCCGTGAGTAACTGAAAACACTAAGTCCCACAATGTGATAGGTGGCGAGCCTATTGCCAACCGGGCAAATATCCAATCTTGGCAAAGTTATTTTTATTATAAAATTAAAAATATACATTTTCTAATCTTTTTTTTTTTTGTTGCCTGACCTGGGGATCGAACTCAGGACCTCAAGATGTTAAGTCCGACGCCGACGCTTGACCACAGGGGCGATTATATTTATTTTTGTATTTCTATGTATTAGCATTGCATTTGTCTTTGATATTAGCAAAGAAAAATATGATTTGCTTACTTTGGGTTCAGTTTGCGTAAATTTGTCCAGGGATGTATTTAATTTATTTATTACGTGTTTAATGTAAGCCATTGATTTGTTCGGATGTTGGAATTTAAGAAATAAAACAATAAAAGCATTTTTAATAAATGTTTTTTATTTCACATTTCTTAAATCTAAAATAAATACTTAACTAAAATAAATTACTAATATTAAGTAAATTAAGGTATCAAAATATAAAGTTGAAAATAAATGAAATAAGTTAGTCGTAACATTCGATTTTCGGATGAATACAAAAATACCATAAAAATATTAAAACAAAAAATTAAAATGTATTCTAAAACCAAATTCAAACGTTTCGTAAATCCTGCACGTTACCTAAGACGTACGTAGCCTTTAGGAAATCAAAAACACAACCAGGACAAATAAAATTGCAGGATTTTTTCTGTACAAAATTCTAAGTTAAAAATACATTCAAATATTGGGGATATTAATCATTAATTATGATTGACTGTGTGATAGTGATGGAGATGAATGAAAATGTGTAAATATGAAGAAATGTGGTAATTATAATCATAAACCACAAACACTATTTGAATGAAGTTTAATTTAACATGATGGATGGTTTAATATAACTTGAACGAGTTTTAATAAAATTAAGTTCAATATCAAATGGAAATATGATGAGATTCGTTAAGACTTATTAAGATTTAACTAAATAAATAATGCATGAAAATGGAATTGTTTCAATTAGTCATTGTTTAACATTTGGCCAGTCATATGTATTTCTAAAAACAAACCAATAAATCATCATAAATTCTTGAAAAAACGTT
>NJDD01006793.1:42383-68063 GCA_002245505.1 Calephelis nemesis | reverse complement strand
CCAATATAAAGATACCATACATCGTTAGTTCAAAATTTTGACTTGTGAATTGTTGTTGAATTGTGACTTATATGATTTTCCGGCAACACTTTTAGCTTGAAAATTTTCTAAATATTTGAAGCTTTTATTAACGGTATTTCTTCTTACATTATTTAAAAACGCGTAACGCCGAAATGGCTGAACTGAGTTTAATACATTTTAGTAAAAAAATAAATAAGACTTAGGAAAATACGTTGGCTACTGTTTATTTCAGAACCTCAACGGGTCCCGTGGGAGAACTAAATACTAAATTCGAGGACTAAATCACTACCTTATCAGTTGGGTTGTCTATTATCAACAAGATAGCCACGTGCCTACTTGTTATCTTAACACATAAAAATTGTATTATAAAAAAAAGTATCTTCACGTCCATATCCCCGAAGAGGTAAGCAGAGGCACAACCAGAGCACCCACGGCTAGCCGAAGACACTAAGTCCCACAATGGGATAGGTGGCAAGCCTATCGCCAACCGGCAAATTATAATGTGATCGGCAAATGTCGGCCACTAAGTCAAATACCAATGATCGATTTTTAAATAAATAACGTGGCATATAAAAACATGCTTGACATCATAACCTAGACACAAAACGCAGCGGGGTACAAAAGAAATTCGTACAGTCAGGAGAAAAAGTGTTAGAACGGTTTTGTCTATACATGATAATTATTCACTGTCACTCTGAAGAGTTCACAACAAAAGACAATTGACCTGGTTCTCTCCCATTGACAGTGTCTCCTTCGATCAGGACGTCGAGAGTGAATCATAGCAGGAACTTTCTAATATGAACACGAGAAAGCAGCGAGAAAGTCGGCCGGTAGACAGAGAAACGCTTGTCAACTTAAAATAAATGTTTATACGTTAAATACCAGACATGATGAAGACATATTGAAATATTTTAAAAATATGTTTAAAAAATCAAATTCACAAGCCGAAGTTTACTATGTGTTTATAGTAAAAATCAACCTCGCGGTTGCATGGGCCAAATCGCGGAATCTACATCTGTAGGGTTACTCTTGAATCTCGATTTCATGCAAATTCGGAATTGGAATAGGATTTGTGTCATTTTGTAATCTTGACAACAATGATGGCGAGTTATTATATACTTCAAAAATTCAACGAATCCGAAGCAATAAACTTTCGTTTATGATCAACTGAAAACAAAATTATAAAATCCGATTTGCATGAAATCGAGATTCAAGACCAACAGTGTTGCTCTGATGCTCTCTTTCCCATGGACTTCTTGACTACTGTCAGGTTCTTTATCCCTATATAATAGGACAAAAAAACAAACACTCTTTTTGTATTTATAACTAAATGTTGCCCGTGACTTCTTGAACACGGTAAAGTGACATGTCATGGTTAGTGATGGAAACAAAGATTTTCCCGCAGTACAAGACACATAAATAAAATGTTGACCCGGTGTATAGTTGCTGCTACTGCTACCAAAAATTTAATAATAGTTAACGATCCCTTTAGAAATTATCCCTTTACAACTAGGGCACCCACGACTAGCCGAAGATACTAAGTCCCACAATGTGATAGGTGGCAAGCCTATCGCCAACCGGGCACATTTCCAATCCCAAGCAACGTTTTTTTTAATTAGAAAATTGGAAAAATCCAATTTCTTTTTGTTACCCGACCCGGGATTCGAACCCGGGACTTCAAGCAGTCAAGTCCAACAACTGAACAGCTAGAATGTTTCATGTAGATACAGATTTAGTTTTATTACTCAAATATAATAATACAACAGTTTTGAATAAAAAAGAGCAGTTTTTGTCTGGTTTAATTCGAGTAATTGCCTTACATAAAACAGGTTACTGCAATTGGTAGTTAAAAGTTGAGGTACTAACTAATTTGGGAGCTCCTTATTTATTTATAATTTATTAACTCTTTACTGTACACAGCTGACATAACAAAATGTACTTAAAAGTAAAAA
This sequence comes from Calephelis nemesis, assembly GCA_002245505.1. Classification (NCBI taxonomy): domain Eukaryota; kingdom Metazoa; phylum Arthropoda; class Insecta; order Lepidoptera; family Riodinidae; genus Calephelis; species Calephelis nemesis. Next base: position 66,090 of record NJDD01006793.1, on the reverse strand, counting down.
AAACAAAGTGCAATTGCGCTAAACAGTATCAAAAAATCGCTTTATGCAAGCCTATCGCTAACCGGGCAAAAAAAAATAAAAATACGCATTTTCTAGTTTTTTAGTTACCCGACCCAGGGATCGAACCTGAGAACTCAAGAAGTTAGGTCCGACGCCAGACCGTTAGACCATAGTAGCATTTTTTTATGATATTGGAAGGCTTGTTTGCCTTTCGCCAGACGAATTTTCCTGATGGTAAGAAATTCCCGCCGCCTAGAGACACCAAAGGTGGTAATGGTGTGTTACCAACCTGAGGCCAGGATGTTAGGCCTTGAGCAAAAGTTAGTTTACCGGCTATCTTACCCTCCGAACCGGAACACGTCATGACGCTATGACGGCAGGAATAGGTACGGCGTTGGCACCAATCCGGGTGAGTCGCTGCGAAACTCTACCACCTAGTCAGATGTCACGGTGAGCTTTTGCTCGCCTTTTACGAGCTGCCTGGCAGGAAGGCAGATGGTCTATTCTGCAAAGGAGCCCGGACCAACACGGGGAAAATTAGCAAAACTAGTAATTAAATCGAGCTACTCGTATATCCGTTACATTTGCATCTTTCGTTAATTACGAGTATCTTTTCAAACACGCACAAAAAAGTGCAGACGACAAAATCTGTCTGACTTGTACAGGAAACTGAACCTACATTACCGTACTTGGACATGAGTACAGTTTAAACTATTTCCTTAGTTAAGCGACGTCAAGACGAATCGATTAGCATGTAATTTCCATTCATCATCCAATTTACTCATAGTTAAACGTATTGTAACTGACCAGGCGGAAAAACGATTTAACAGCATTTTTAGCTTATAAAAATCTACAAAGTGTTTGTTACACGGGTAAACTATGAACACTAAGACGGACATAGTTTTTGAACCCCATAACTAAGCAGTATTTAATAACACTTAGCAGGATATAAGTTCTTCCACAAGCTAAGATGATATCAAAATAAATATAAAAGGCTTTAAAAATACAGACAAAGCTGTGTGCAATACTTTAATATAAAAGATCTGTATCTTTTATATTAAAGTTATCAAAGGCCTTTGAATTATCAACATGGGCACATGGATTTCTTTATGAAATATTAAGAACATTATGTCTAATACTACTACCATATCCTACTAAAGTATTACCAATATTATTTTATATTAAAACATAGAATTCAAGAGTCTGAAACCGACGTTTTTGTATGAAAATGTGTGTGACTACGAATGTAAAGAAAGTGATACAGGTCTGCAAGGATCCTGATATTTGGTACTCGACAGTCTCTACCAACTACATAAGGAACTTGGCGTGAAGACGTGTATGTAAAATTTACTGAGCTTTTTTATTTCCGTGACAAGTACGTTTACTTATTTATGTTATATTAAAACATGGTAAGTACATCAATCCGTTTATGTAATATTAAAAACACTATGTCTAGTACTAGTTCCAATTAAAATATTACCAGTTTGGTATTTTCCCTAATAAAATCTAGGTGTAGCTTAAACTAATTTAAATTTTTTAAAGAGCGCTCAAACTACTAAAGGGATTGCTGTCTGCAATCCAGGCCATCATTAAACTTTAATTTACATTAGTTGAAAATCCAAGATGGAGGTATTTATACTGGCTTTCCAGTCAATCGCACGTTGGCCCAGTTTACATAAATATATTCACTACATTATATACATTAGGAAAGGCATTACATTATAATAATTTATCCACCATCTGTGAAACTACTGATAAAGTAGAACTAGTTTGCGGTAATCTAATGTTGGGTGCAGACAGAACAAATTTAAAACACACAATAGTGAACGAGTGGCTTCTTTGACCTTCGCTATTGTGTCCACAATCCCGGAACAAACAAAAACAAACAAAAACAAAATTGTTTTCTTTCGTAGAATTTATACATTTTATAGCCAGTATTGAGCAGAATTTCGTTGTATTCATACACATTTTTAAAATAGCAGTCGAGGTTTTCGAAAATGAAAATGTTTTTCTTTCATATCCTCTAAACCTGATTTGTTATTATTACTTACCTGATAATGTTTTGCAATTTAACAATTTTACAATGAAATATAATAAAACATGCAAATATTTTGGAACTACAAAAACTTTGGAAACTACTTAAAATGAATTTGCCACCTCGCGGGCTAGAAACCTAAGCCAGAAATGAACAAAAACAGTCTGTACCCAGCTTAAGACTTGAAATGAATGACCAGCTTGAAATCAATCAGAAGCTCTATAAAGCTACAAAACCTTAATAGATGATGTATAAATAATGTAATCCATAGAAGTCTATCAACTAAATTCGGAGGAGAATTATAACAAAATGAGGGGTCCTGAGAAATAAAATTACGAGTACGTTTGGATTTTGAAATAAACGATTGACCAAATGAACCAATGATGAAATGTGGACTGCACATTAGCTCTAACATCCCAGTCACAGGACAGTGACGCACCTATAACATCTTTAGTGTATATAAGCCACGATTGTCACTTACCATCGTAAGAGGTATGGGTTTGTTCGCTATTGTATCACATATAAAAAGAATTTAGATATTTAAGAACGTCTTGGAGCGCTTAAAGTTAAGCTTTTTCTGGGTCTCCCAGTATTTTAGTTTGTACTAATATTTGTCATGCTTAAATGATTTATTAGGTGTCCAGGTAATGATAGCTGTGATTGTCAAATGGGGAGTAGGTACTTAAAACCAATGTAAAGGTGCACCACTAGGATTACTCTTGAATCTCGATTTCACGCTAACTGGAATCGGATATGTCAATTTTAGATGCTCTTGAACATAATACTAGCGAATTATTAAAAGGAATAGGTAGTTTGCCTAAATTAGAAGAACAAAGACAAGAAACGGAGACTGTAGGTAGACATAGACGAATAACTTAGGTATTCCAAATAACATATTTTTGAAGTATTTAAATGGCGTCCCTAATTCCGGGACAGATGTCCCAAAAAGCAAACAGGCACTACCTATTCCTATCATATTGATAATAATCAAAAAATAATTTATCTGATTCGTAAAATTGTTTGAAACAAAATGGTAACAATCAGCTCTCAGTTTTTAAGAGCATATAAAGTGACATATCCGATTCCAATTTCCAATTTGCATGATATCGAAATTCAAGAGTAAACCTACAAATCTAAATAAATATTGAGATCTAGGTATAAATAAGATTTGTGGGCTCGTATGACCACACGTTGTTCGGTATGTTTCATTAGTAGTTTCTTATTTGTCGATTAAGTATGCCTAAGAATGCCCCTGGCTTCGCACGGGTATAAAATGTACAAACCTTCCTCTACAATTACTTTATCTATTAGAAAAACCGCATCAAAATCCGTTTCGTAGTTTTAAAGATTTAAGCATACAAAGTGACATAGGGACCTAAGGACAGAAGGAAGCGACTATGTTTTATACTAAGTAGGTATGTTGTGATGTCATTCCTAGTAAGACCTTTTTATCCAAATAATAATAGATTTATTACATTCGCGGGTATATTTTATTTTATGTTAGTATGCAAAATTATCTATTGCTCTCTCAAAATTCGCCGCCGCTTATAAAATCAATGTTATTAAAAAATATTCATCAGCTCAAGTGGTTTAAGACATCCAATAGAAGATGAATTAAGTACTTATTGCTTTTTTTAACATGCGTATCAAATCAAAACGCTTATAACATTCTAAATGCCTAAATACTAAAATGACTTCTGGCAGTAAAGCTTTTTGGTCTTAGCCATGAGGTTGTTTATATACATCAAAAAAAGTAAAATCTCCTCACCTGCTTTTTCCACTTGGGCAAATACTTCACCGGCAATACCACCGGTGTCACACATAATATCGTGATTATGATTAAAAACGTATTCATGATTAATCCATATAATCACAAATGATCACAATTAAAACTAATCGTATAGAAAATCAATGCATAATACAAGGAAAGTATTAGCGGTACGCCTTATTCGCTAGAGTTTCGCTTTAATACTGTTACTGTGTTATTGAACTTGAAATGAGAGAGGCTACTTTCGCCGCTGACTTTTTAAGGCCATTAAAAAGCCATAAATTAGCGATTTCACACACTTTTATTTAAAAGTGCAATTAATTTTGTCAAAATAAACAAATATATACATAAACCCATTAACCCATACACACACATATACAAACAGACAAAGGAATCTTCAGAAAATTCTACCAAGTCACAGTCAAATATTTGCACATTTTTACTTAGTCGTAGCACATGCACTATAATTATGCACAATAGCATTTAATTAAATTAGTAGTTAGTCAGTACCTTCACGCCCATATCCCCGAAGGAGTAGGCGGAGGCACAACCAAAGCACCCACGACTAGCCGAAGACACTAAGTCCCACAATAGGATAAGTGGCAAGCGTATCGCCAACCGGGCACATATCCCATCTCGGGCAAAGTTATTTTTAATAGAAAATTGAAAACATACTTTTTTTTTGTTGCCCGACCCGGGAATCAAAAATTAAAAATTAGTAAAACTCAAAAAATAAAATCTTTCATCAGGAATTAAAACTTAAGTTTAATAATGAGATCGATGACAAACGCAAAAGTGTATATCTGTGTAGAGAGTATCGACGCCCTCCTCCAGGAATCTGAAATTTAATTTACAAAAGTTACAAATTAATAATAAAAATATAGAGTTAACCTAGTCTACAGTATTACTTAAAAAAAGGTGTGTGTGTGTGTGTGTGTGCGTGTGTGGTGTCGTGGACATGATGTTTGGATATTGTAGTAGATCATTATTGGATATCTACGACGTCTTCAGTTTGTTGGTAAGCTAAGGATTGGGGCCATTTAAAACACCTAGATTTGCCTATTAATTATAATGTTTAAACATAATAGAATGCGTTTTACACTCTAGTAGCTACTTTTTGAAAAGAAATATTCCGTATTCTAGTACGTAACTCAAACTTTAGTAAAGTACTTAGTCAAGATTTAGGAGTTGTCATTTTTTATACGTGAAAAGAAAGAGAGCGAGCACACGGCTATCCTGATGGTCAGATACACATGTGGCCTATAGACACCATAGATGTTACAGGTGCGTAATAAGGCCTAAATTGTGCAAGTCTACCGTCTACCTTATCCTCCGGATCATGATATGACATTGTGATTATTGGAGCAGGAATAGGTTAGGCGATGGATCACTATTCACTAGCCTGCCACGGTAATGTTGTATATTATACATATAAATTGTTGATAAATATCCCCGCGTTGGTCCGGGCTTCTATGCAGAATAGACCATCTGTCTTCCTGCGAGGCAGCTCAAAAAAGGCAAGCATAGGCTTACCGTCATTAATACCGTGACATCTGACTAGATGGTAGAGGTTCGCAGTGACTCGCCCGGATTGGTAGCACCACTTTACCTATTCCTGCCGCCATAACGTCAGTGCTTGTCATTTACGTGTCCCGGCTCGGAGGATAAGGTAGCCGGTATATTTACTTTTGCTCGATGGCTAATATCCCGGCCTCAGATTGGCACCATTACCATCACCTTTAGTGTTTCTAGGCGGCATGAATTTCTTACAATCAGGAAATCTGTCTGCTTGTTTGCCTTACAATATCATAAAACAAAATCCTTAAAATCAGAAATTAAGAGCGCAATTTCAAGTAAATCTTGTATAAAATAAAAGCACAAAACCTTGTATATAAATAACTTGCTTGATTCTGTATACTAATTAAGTAGATTCATTTGTGGCATGGGTGAAAGACGTGTTCCTGGAATAAATTGCACAAACAGAAGACATAACATGCAATTAATATAAGATACAACAAAATATTAAAATTTAACTTTCAGGCTAAAAGCGATAAAATAATCATAATCACTTCACTAATCATTTAGTATTCAGATATTGGGGACTAATTTAGATCTTTTAGACCAGGGAACCACTGTTTTTTTTAACAGTGTGTGTGTGTATGTATTAATGTACACACATAAGATCACTTCTTTTGTATGGCATAATTTTTTGTAGAGCGTAACAGACAAGAAGTTTTACTTCAAAAAAACTTCCTATATCGAATGATGCGCGAGGTGCAAGCACTTCCAGCTGGCGAATCAAAAATCACGAAGAACGCAGTATGACATTCGACGTTAACGTACGTTAACGTACGTTACGTACGTAACTATGGGTCAATGAACGTTACAGAAAAATGTGAAGGAAAAATGTTCTCTAATACGTTGATAAAAATGTTTTACTTTGATCATTAACAGAAATATGTTAGCAACAAAACTCCATATTTATTTCAAATATGTAAATAAGCAAATATGTTAGACTATCTCTAACTAAAAAATATGAAAAATGAAAATTATTTACTTGCGGAATATGTGTGTCAAAAAGTTGTTATAAAGATATTTAAGAATACAACATATTCTACCACATTGTGATGTGCAAATATTTAGTTAGATTTTAACAAATTACATATTTCTATAAAAATGTACATTAAATCGCAGCACTTATTTATATTTTTAATAAACATTTTATTTATTTATAAACATAAGTTTCATAATTTATGGTAAATGAATTTATAGGTTAATTTTTAGTCCTATCTACCGTACACTACCACCTATACCAACTATATAATATATGTCTAGGTTATAAAAATTAGTTGTAGAGCCTCTTTAAACGTCTAGACACGGCGAAGAGCCGAGAGAAAGAAATTTGACTCTCTATAAAAAAATAACAAATAGGCGCCTTCTGGCTTAGTTCTTTCCAGTTTTCGATATGTACCTTTCCTTTAGTTCCCAATTAGGGATATTACTTTCACACTTTGAAGCTTTGGACTGATTATTTTTATTTTTTTTTATGATAATGGAAGGCAAACAAGCAGACGGATTTCCTGATGGTAAGAAATTCACGCCGCCTAGAGACACCAAAGGTGGTAATAGTGCGTTGCCAACCTGAGACCGGGATGTAAGGCCTCGATCAAAAGTAAGTTTACCGGCTACCTTACCCTCCGAACCGGAACACGTCGTGACGTCATGGCGGCAAGAATAGGTAAGGCGGTGGTACCAATCCGGGTGAGTCGCTGCGAAACTCTACCACCCAGTCAGATGTCACGGTCTTAGTGATGGTAAGCCTATGCTCGCCTTTTACGAGCTGCCTGGCAGGAAGGCAGATGGTCACGGGAAATGTCACGGGGGAAACTGATGTCAATAATACAATGTAACAATTCGAAGAACATTTATCGCATGCAAAAAAACCCTTTTTATGGTTCGTACACGAATATTGGCAATTTAAAAACATTTTACTAAAATCGCTGGTTTCATAGCCTGAAAAAGATAGTTATTTTAAGAAACGCTCTCTGCTGTTACAGTTCTTAAGGCGGTTAATGCGTCTCAAGGCGCCGGGTTTTTCCCTAAAAGTAGGTTAACAAGTTAATTTGCAATAAGTTTACAGTTGGCCGTCTGGTAAGTTTATGGCTTCCAGCATTAACTTTAAGTGAAAGATTTGGGTTTGATTCCAGGTCACACATAAAATACAGTGCACTCAAAAATTCCTTTTGTAGAACATAGGTAAACTGCCTTTCTAAACGCAGCTCCTTGACCATGACTATATGCTCTCAGACCAATAAAGGTGGAACGCTAAGTGTTGCGCTTTCGTCAATACACCTGGAATCGACACGTCATGGCGCGTCATTCGAAATATCCTCGTCTCCTCTCTCCTGTCGGTATTTTAAATATCAAAGATATAGGAAATAAGACTCAAATATTTTTTGGTCGAGGGGCTAGCGTACACGCCTAACTCCACCGACCAAACGCGAGGCTCTGGTTCCATTCTAGACGGGGGCTGGCATTTGTGTGATGACTGATGAATATTTAGATATCTGCTTTTTCGCGTCTGGGTGTTTATTAAATTTATTCTGGTAAATTTTCAAGCATTTCTTTGTATTAGAATAGATGATAAATATTCATAACACAATCATATAATTTACTTACTTTAAGGTTAGATTCGATTTTTGTAACTCGTCCAAGAAATATTTAATTTTTATTAATAAAGAAGTAAAGAAAATTTAATAAATTTAAAGTAATTATATTGTTAGCCTTCTTACAAAAATCACCTAAGTAGGTAAATAAGTACACACAGTAGCGTTTCAGAAATAGCAGCGCCCTGGGCGTAATTTATACGGCGCCCCCTACACGCTGTTCAAAATCATACTAAATGGTAAATAACATAAAGCGTACAGGATCTGACGCCCCTTTACATCTTGGCGCCCAGGTCGGTTGCCCAATAGCGCCGTAGCCAAACGCCGTCCCGAAGTACACAAAGAAATTCTGCGAGGATAGGTAGGTCCTTGTATAAATAGCTTGTATAATTGTTTTTAAGCGATATTTGCATTTTATAAAGCTTAGCTCTAACTGTTAATAGATGCTGAGCGAAGTGTTAAGCTAAGCAATGTCCTTAGTAGCATCAAAGACAATATATATATAACTACTAATCTCTGGTAGCATCAGAAATTAGTAAATATATAGTCTTTAGAGTAACACGGTACACGGGCTCAAGAGTCACGGCTTTCCTTCATTGCCGCAGCACATTTTGTTGTGAGCGTTTACAGATGGCCGCAGCGCAACTTTTGGCGGGCTCCATGGGGGCGCTTTCACACATTTTGTATGGAGTAACGCATACTATGTCGGACCGCATCGCGGCGGATTTGTACGCAATGCGATGTGCCCCTGAACCCGACATGTGCGCTATCGTTTAAATATCTAAAACGCTAATTTCAGGATAGGGATGTTTTAAATGAAAGAAGACAACGTGACCTGACTAACAAATTTCAATAACATAGGTATCTCTAGTTTTGTTGCTAAAAATTCAGTAATCTGTGGTAGCCTTATCTCTTATCTTAGATACGCTATTGAAATTGGCTGTTAATCTCAGCCAGACAAAGCCGGCCAGATTTATAGATAAGTGTCAGATTTTTTTCGTTACGTGAAGACCGTCGCCTACGACTACCGTAACACCAGGGTCGTTGCGGATGTAATGGGCGACGGTGATCATTTAAAGAAAAAATCTGGCCGGCTTTATCTAGCCGGCTTTATCTGGTCAGCTTTATCTAGCCAATATTTACATCTCAGATGAGTTGCCAAGCTGACATCAATATTCACTGAATAATTTACATGCGGTTTGTTGTTTTGTATTAAAATATAATCATATTTTTATAATTGGCGTTAGAATAATAATTGCGGATATTTGTGTAAATATATATCAAAGATGTTATAAGTAAATTTGTCTGCTACTACTTAAGAATCTGAAACAAGTGTCTTTATATAGGATACATGTTAGAAAATAGAGACCCAATTTGTACCTATCTGGTTTTCGTCTTGTAAAGGTATATCACTAGGTAACTGAATTGTCAAACAAAAACTGAAATCTTGACGAATTTATCCCTTTTAACTGACTTTAAAAAGAAGTTATCAATTTATTTGCATAAGTTTTGTAAGTTTGCTACGGGATTACTTACCCGATTATAATAGCAAACTGATTTTAATGGTTGTACTTCGAAAGGTATGTCTGGTTCTGCGGTTTTTGAGTAATGCTCACAAATTATAAAGTAATAGTAATACGAGTAGTAATTGTTAGGTACGTTTAATAATGCATGTTTTGTGTCATAAGTTAATGATAACATTATACTTAATCGATTTTTTTTGTTTTATTGTTGCTCAACAATTATTTTATAGCAGTAAAACTGCAAATATAGATCAATTTCCTTTACATAAAAAAACAACATCAATATTATCAAGTAAATTTATTATAGATAACTAACCATTCGTAGTATTTTAATTAAATTTCAAGAAGAGTCATCAGAATCACCAGCTATCAAATAATTATCAAAATAAGTTTATATAAAAAGTTCTTAAATAGGTAGCACGTAAAATTGAGAACTTCCTTTGTTGGAAATCGGTTGTTTATTTTCCTTTGTGCAAAGTGAAAGTAGTATCTTCGTTGTCGTATCCCCGAAAAGGTAGGCAGAGGTACAACAAGGGCACCTACGACTAGCCGAAAAACGAAGTCCCACAACATGATAGGTTGCAAACCTATTGTCAGCCGGGTACTTTTCAAATCCCAAACGTTACTTTATTAAAGTTGTAAAAAAAACGCATTTCCTGCATACTGTCCGACCTGGGGAAGTCGAGTTTAACATCGGACCACTACCGACCGTAAAACCGTAAAAGTAAAAAATACGAAAATAAAATACCAATAGGTACGCAAAAAAATAAACTACGCAAATTCGCCCGGTTAGGTTTGCCAGGTCGCCAAACCAGGTCGTCATGAAATATAAGAAGCCTAACAAAAGCCGGACAGGCCAGACACGCAACCAAAAAGTCTGATTGTGTCCGGCTTTATCCGGTTGCCTGGCAACGCTACGCCCGGGTAGGGATCCACCACCCTACCTATTCCTGCCGCAATCCACATCTGCCGGCCACACCTACAACACCTGTAACATCTACGGTCTCCATAGGCCATGGTTATGTCTTACCATTAGGAGAGCCATGACTTAATCGCTGATTTTTCCAGCACGAAACATGCCAGCATTAAGCTGACGCTATGGCAACGGAAATAAACATGTCGATACCATTATGAGCAAGCTTCTTCAGCACTCTACGTCAATGTAAAAACATTGTTTTTTTACGATATTTCAAAACCTATTTTTGAAGTTGGGGAAAACAGACAAAATAAAATTCATATCATTTTATTTACAATAGAAGCTATATTTACATTAGGCCTGTATATATTACAATAACATTACGAAGATAACAGCAGAAAATACAAGTCTATAAATAATATACTGAGTCATTTTCAATATAATGTCACAGACTAAAAATTACATCATTACAAATTGGAAAATTTGGCCGACGTTTTCGCTCTTAATATAGACAATTGACTACTTCTATCGCAACAAGCAGGGATGTTATGAAGCTCCCTAGCCAAGTATTCATCCGATGAGAATAACTTACCATCATATCATCGGATATTCGAAATATATCAGTAAACGGTAACCATAACTGTTTTTATGTACAGTCAAATAAGCAGACTGGTTTCTTGATGTCTACTATCAGCTTTATTTACCTGGGCAAGTTATAACGCGTTTTCAATTTGAGTAAATACATTTACTTTTTAGTATATAATCTACCTTCCAAACAGGGTGACAGGATTAGGTATTACCAAGTCCTAATACTTATTATAAATGCGAAAGATTGTGAGAACAGAATGGATGGGTGTTTGTCACTTTGTTACGCAAAAACTACAAAAACGATTTGGATAAAACCTTACAGGACTATATATATAGTTTATACATGAGAATAGCACATAGGTTACAATTTAAAAAAAATATATACTTCAGATGCTAGTCACTACATAGTATAAAACAAAGTCGCTTTTTCTGTCATGTGTCATGTTGTATGTCCCTATGAACGCTTAAATCTTTAAAACTACGCAACGGATTTTGATGCGGTTTTTTTTAATAGATAGAGTAACTCATGAGGAAGGTTTTTATGTATAATATTATCCATTAAATAGTGGACAAATACTGTTATTTTTGAGGTTTCTAATGTGATGTCGCAAATAATTACATTTTTTCCGCTTACATTGCATCAGCATTGCACCCGTGCGAAGCCGGGGCGGGTCGCTAGTCTGAAATAAAAATTTCGAATAATTTCGGATAAGAGTATACAAAGGTTAGACTAATGAAAATGTAGACAAACCTTTACAAAATCGATATTTACTTTTACAGTTTCATTTAAACTGATAGTTGAAATCATTCAAAACCACTGGATAATCCAAAATAATTTCAATAATCGTGACTTGACCTGATCTGATACATTTTTTTTTAAATTACGACAGAGGGGTCAATTACATAATATAAATATTCCTCACTAAACAGTTCCGAGGTCCGTCTGTAATTTTAAAGATTGAATAAATTTGATAGTGTTAAATGTTCATCATGCTATCTTTATCATTAATTGATTATTCAAACTTTGGAATTCGATTCTTATCCGACATTTGACATATTTTATAAATTTCGTACATCCATAACATCCCTCCAATTTATTTTTAACAAAAAATAATGCACAGTATTTCGATCTAAAATGACACACATTTCATTTACTGCTTTACAGCATCGCTAACACTCAGATGGTGCTATTTAAGAATGAAAGTGATATATTTTACAATCAATGGTCTAAAATCCGGATCCAAATCGACCTTCACCGACCTGACATTAGGATGAAAAATATCGTCAATTTGGTACCTATAGTAGAAAATATTTTAAAAATGGGTTGCATGAAAAATCTGGACAAAATATTTTTTATTTAAAAAAATATATATTTTTCACCAAAGTTGCAATATTAAGATAATAACAAAATTGTATCCTGACTTAAAGTATAAGATGTAAAAGTTGTGCACAAGTTGGGTTGCCTGCTATTCACCAGGGTTGCCAGGTATAAACAGGTTTGTTGATGCCAGTTACTTTCATTTATTTGGATTACAGAAAAAAAGATGTATCAACATATTGGCTGTTTGATTGCGAACGTTGTTGTCGTATATAAGGGTTGTCTGCTATTTTTTTTTAATTAATAAAAATATTGTGTCGAAGATTTTAAGGCAAACCATTTTTATCGTGATTCTTAATATACTAAATTTATAATATATGTTTCGCTCTACTATCAGCTCGGTCTAGGTCTATGTAGGTTCGGATCTTATACTACAAAGTTCTTGTTTGGGTTTGGTTTAATTTATAAGTTACATTTATTGTTTATTCATGTATTGTTGTCATTTATAACAACATCGTATCACTTTAAGATTACTTATATGTACCGTGTATTTACTACTAAGATTGCTTCAAATGTATTTTTTGTTTTACTCAATTAAAACTTCGCACGTGGTCTAACAAGTATGCTCTATTTATTCGACTGTGTCAATTCCAACTACAAAAGTCAATTACCCCGTAGATTAAAGTGCTGAAGTTGTAAAACTAACGGCGAGTTGATCTTCAAAAAAGTGATTTATATTAGGATACAATTTAAAGAAACATTGCACAAACAATATTTAAGTTTTAAAATTTAACTTGTATTTTTTTCATAACCAGATGTACTGGACCAGACACCATAAACTTTTTTCGAAATTCAAATTTTTGTCAGTTTGTTTTTCCACAAAGACGTCACAGGATAAAAACCATGGAATTCCAAAATACACTAAATCATCAAAATATTAAAATGAAACTAAAAACAAAAAATCAATAAATTAAACTATTAAATTGTAAATACCTAGACGTAAACAAGTAAAACACACTTGGAAAATTAGGAATCTTCATAAATAAATATATAATAAAATATATTAAGTATTTCAATTTTATTTACAAATTAATATAGATTCTTGATAATGAGATTTACCCAAATTCGAAGAAATATCACTGTCAATGTGAGTTTTTATCATGAAGCTTTATTACTACCGGAGATTACACTCCTAACACAGATCTGATTTAAATTTTCAAATCTTGCTGACTCTAATGTTTTATCCCTCTCAATCGTTTTTCCTTTTTTAATTAACATCACAAGACTCTCAGAAAGAGACTTCGTTAAATAAGAAACACGCTCTTTACCAAAGAGAATTCACAAATTAATTTAAATTATAAATAAAATTATGTTACTACGGGCATCATTAGCGTATTCGAGTAAAATAACAATCATAGTTATACAAGTACAATAGTTATAGCAATAAAAAATATTTATTCACATTACATTTTTTTCTAAATTCTGCGTTTCTAAGTGTACACATTAAAAAATATTAGTATGGAATGTATCTCTAACATTATTCTATTGTTTATCATTCATAAACCTAACCACAAACTACTGGACGCTTCCATAAGACGCAGCTAACAATCGCGGCTATCGTTTTTGAATGGTAAATAAATTTAATATACAATATCTTCACGCCCATATCCTCGAAGAGGTAGGTAGAGGCACAATACCCACGACTATCCGAAGACACTAAGTCCCACATTGTGATTGGTGGCAAGCTTACCGCCAACCGGGCACATATCCAATCCCGAGCAACATTTTTATTTGAAAATTGGAAAATCCCAATTTTCTTTTTGTTGCCCGACCCGGGATTCGAAACCGAGAACGTAAATTAATTTATTGGACAGATAATAAAATCACGGTTTCACGTTTAGCAATATTTTAATAACTCTGAGACGGTATAATAAATGTTATATCATTTTCAGAGGACCAAATTTATATAACATATCTGAATTCGGAACGTTCTAGTCGCATCTTTATCTTAAGTCCAATAAATTTACAGTTGTATCTACTTTTCAACAAGACAATTATTGTCAGTCGCGTCTATCAGCCGCGTCCAATTATTCGTTTCCTTTTCTATTTGGCTATTGCTAAAACGTCAATTACATATTTTTTTTAAAACACGTTACGGCAAATTGTAGCGAAGTTGTGCTAAACAATCTTACTCTTAACACAATACACTACAAATCATCAGTTGAAAAAATATTTCCCGTGAAAATTATAGGTCTTTTTTGACAAAAAAATATACAAAATAAGCAAGATCAACAATATACTGAAAAATAAACAGAGATGACACCTTATAGCTATGCTATATGTATATGTTTACATCGTTATACAAATCCAAAATTATCATCGAAATTTCTAGGCCGTTTGGAAAATACTAAATAAACCCAAATACAGACATTAGGCACTATTTGAGTACTAAAATAGACATATTTTAAAATATACAATACACACATACAAATATGAATATTAGAGCAAATCCAGTTATAAGTATTTTGTTAAGATAAAACATTTTAAAGTGTTTTTTCACACAAAGGCCAGCTTCAAGAACATACTATTTTTTTTATTTTGTCCTAACACACTTTGGCATCTTTAAATTAATTAAATGCACAAAAAATCGCTTCTTGTTAACAAACATTCCATATATTCATTTCACCGCTAAAGCTAATTATGCTCAAAGTCTCGCAAGACAAAGTCTAGTTCTCATTACATAGAATGTAAATGTACTCGTCAGAGTGAAAGTTACGTCAAAGTAAGTAAAATTTGCGTCAAAGTAAGTAAAAGTTGCGTCAAAATAAGTAAAAGTTACGTCAAAATAAGTAAAAGTTGCGTCAAAGTAAGAAAAGTTGCGTAAACCATTTATTTAATCGTTTCCCTTAATTTATTACAATCTATGATATCTCGTATACATTTAACAGATAATATTAGTCAAGAATTTGATTCAAATGATTTATTTGCTTTATCAATATTGCATTTGCAATATTGCATATTATATGCAATTTTAATTAAATCAACCAGCAGCAAATAATAATAAAAACTATATACAGTACAACCACAACATCAAAGGGAGTCACAAAATATTTGTTATACCAATTAACATAATGAAATACACAACTTGTTAATATAAATACTCAAAAGTATATGTCTTAAGGCCCTTAAAACATGGGTGATTTGAATTTGAACTTCGAGAATTTGAAATTTTAGCGTGAAATTGTGTAAAAGAAACAGATTAACAAAATTCATTAAATAGAGATAAATGATACGTTCTTTACATATTACACAATTGGAAATTATTTATAAAAAGGTTTTTACCATGTATGTGTGTTAGTAATGTAAAACATATAGTTTTTTAATTATTTTACATCAGCTCCTCAAAAAAAGTTCTAAGGGATTTCATAAAAGTTTTTTAATTAAAGAAAGCGTTAAATTAAAACTCGTATTAAATATTAAGGATACACTGTATACAAAACTTATATGCTAGAAATTCAATTATAAATGAAAAAACTTTAGAACACTTGAGTTTTCTAGGGCCAATTATAATTAAGTTTTAACTATTTAAAGAATATGACTCTAATTTTATTTAATTGCAAACGGTCAAGTTTGAGCGGAGTCATGTCCGATTACACAATTATAATGCTACCTGAGCAAAATCGTGGATGTCAGTTAGTATACAACATTTTTTTTTAATATTAAAACGTTTCTTTGAGGCATTTCCTCGTATATATAGGTCGACATAAACTTGTCTTCCATAAGAGGTACAAGAAAGATTGTGATTCTAAAATTTCAGTTTTGATTTCTTAAAATTTTGATTTTTAGGTAGTCCTTATTATTCTATAGGTGCACCAACACTTTTATTTTTAATTATAATAATCTCATTTGCACATATCAGTCGTTCAGCTAGTCTCCGTGTACTAGTCATTTCAACAACACTCATAAGACAAGCAAATAATTTGCTTAGTCAGTGTGGGTAAACTGGGGTAAATAGGAAACATTGCGTTGTCATCCAGAGGTTTTAGTGTTGTCTCTTAAGGACGTAAGTTTAGTTAATTGTCCAATCTAAAAACCAGAACAGACCAATGGCGAGTTGACATTATGGTTATAATAATATAATAATAAAATAATAGTGATAATAATAGTAGGTGGCAATAATTGGTAAGGATTATACAAAGCCAAGAAAGACTTACTAGGTCTTTGTACTATTTTAGCTTTTGTAAAGAATCTTAAGAGCAATTTAAAAATGTCAATCTTTACCCACACCGACACTATGTTGCGTTTGAGTTAAAAAAAATAGTGGCGTAATCAACCCAGCAACTCCAGACCAATGTAATAAATTAAGCGAGTAGATTCGAGGGCGATGCTAGATTTAAATCGGAGAATTCACTGGGCGGACATGTCCAAGGGCAAGTGTAGACACGTCCGCTAGACTTCGCTACTATAGACCAAACTGCCAGCAATGGTTCTATACTAGCAAACACATTATACAGACCGATAATAGCGACATGGCTGCGACCTACCCGCGGATATATCCGTCTAGTGAGTCACCCGCTTTATACATCACTATTTTCTTAACGCAAACGAATTACAGAACATTCGCATGATCCACACACCAGACACATTAAAAGTCATTATAACCAAACACTAGTCAATCAAACAAATCTAACATCCCACTTATATAACCCCTTCATACATACAATTACAATTTCTAGATAAAATACAATGAATTTGAACTGTAATACTATTACACTAAGGTCCACATCACCTTTATAATTCGGCTAAGCTGGGAACGTCCCCGCAGTTTATTTTCATGAGGTATCTTCTCGTTGTCGCGTGTCTGTGTACAGGGGCACTTGTTTGTACTCGGGAAATGGGTAGAGGATCAGGTGATCCGCGGTTTTGTACCATGGTATTAAGCCGTTCTGTAAAAAAAAACAATATTAAAAGCGCACCTATAAAATCATAACTAATTCGCAAGCAAAACAAAACAATTAGGGACAAAAAAGGCTCGAGAGAAAACGCAGAAATAAAAAGCAATAACAAAATGTATTTTCTATCTATAGCAAAGTATTGACCGTCTATACGAGTACATATTTAACAGTGTGCACGCAACTTCCAAAAAACGTGATTGGACACCGCCAGAACATTTTAAAGAATTTCTTTGGATTTATTGTTCAACTAATTACTAATATTCGTCCTAACACATCTATATAAAAAAATGGTATTGGACTGTATCGTTTCATTTTAGACGATCTCTGCCAATGTGTCAACAGATGTCTTATTAAATAAAATATAAAAAGGAATAAAATACAAATGCTTTCATGAAACTTTTTATTTTGTATAGTTTGTTAGTACTATCGGCCGTCCTAAAAATAACTCTAAACTAAGAAAATATAAAAATCGTGTTAAACAAAAATACATTACAACTTACCAAATTCGTTCTCTTATTGGTCCCACGACCAAATCCATTCCAGTGATTGCCAGCTACACCAATTAAATCACCCGCCTGAGAACAATCACAATTATTACTACTCAGGTCATATGAAATGGTCTCGTAAAACAAATTCATCAATATTATTAATACGAAATGTTACATAACGCTTTCATAGCAAAATCGCAGTACCGATTTTGATGAAATTTTGTCTGATAGACCTGAGGTCAAGTTTGTTACATAAAAAATGTGTGCGTGTACTAGCGTACACTCGTAAGAAGTGAAGAAGTGAAACTTCTTTAGGACGTTATTTTAAAAAAAATACTATATGAAACTTTACAGAAATTGGTTATATAAAGTTTATTGCCAATCCCTACTCCGCTGGAGAAAGTATACTTCGAATCACGCGTGGTAGGGATAAGAACAAAGATGGCTCGTAGCAGAAAAATGTGACGCGTAACGAAAAAATGTTACTCTAAATTTTTTTCCAACCCCGATAAAGAAGTTTCACTTCAATAAATTATTGATACATGATATTGCTAAATTATTAAACACATCCTACGTTTTAATAATGTTTAAATTAAAGAGACTGTTATTGATAATACTCACTCTGTCGTAAATCACATCAGCATACAACATCATTGAAGGGAGACTTACGACAAAGCGAATTTAATCAATCATCTTCCTGTCACTAACACCGTGACTTCTGACTAGGTGTAAGAGTTTCGCAGCGACTCGTCCGGATTGGTACCACCGCCTTACCTATTCCTGCCGCTATAACGTCAACGCTTGCCGTTGACGTTTTCCGGTTCGAAGGGTAAGGTAGCCGGTAAACTTACTTTTGCTCGTGGCCTAACATCCCGGCCCCAGCTTGGCAACGCACCAAGCAACGCATCATGAAATCCGTCTGCTCGTTTTGCCTTCCAAATCTACATTGCACACTTACGTCAAACGATATTTCCTGACTATCCCTGGCGGAGTGCGTCATGATCGCCCGACGGTTGTGAGCGTTCTGACCACCGAAGTAATAAATGTCGTCCAATGAGAAGAACGATTCTGAAGCGTCCACCCTATTAGCCTGCATCATCTCGTAAGCCACGCGACCAACCTGGGAACAAATAGTCATTATGAAAAAAATATTCCTAGGAATAGGGATGTGAGGACTCCGTCGCCCGTTAATGGAATCATCTAGTATCTAGACTGCTGCATTAATCCACTATTTCAGTCAGTAAGGCTAGACAACAGAGTTCTTGAGCTTACCGTCTCGATATTAAATCCGCTTGTTTGCCTTCCAATAACATAGAAAAAATATTCGTTTTGGAACCAAACATTTTTGGAGATAAAATTGACACCTCTGTGGTCTAGCGGTCCAGGTATTGGACTTGACTTCATGAGGTCCCAGTTTCGATTTCCGGTTCGGGAAACAAAAAGAAAATACGGTTTTTGCAATTTTCCAATAAAAATAATGTCTCTCGGAATTGGATGTGCGCCCGGTTTGGCGATAGGCTTGCTTGCAATTAGTCCTAATGTGTGATAACACATTAGGACTAAGTGTCTTCGGCTAGTACTGGGTGCCCTAGGCCTCTGCCTATCACTTCGGGGAAATAGGCGTGAAGATACTCTTTTTTTTAAATTGACAAAAGTCTTTTGATAACATCATTTTACTCCGCTGTAGTTGTGCGATGAAATGAATAATGATGCCACTCGAGAACTTTTGTCCCAAAAAAGGCAAAACTATGTAAAGCCTGATTACTTCTAATACAGATACCGTCATCCAGGCAAAACTTCTTTGCCAGGCAAGGATTGACGCAGGTCCGACTGATTGTCATACAAATTTCGCTATTCGGGTTTGAAGATATATTTCCGCCTTGCTACAAATAAACACTGGTTTAACACGTGTTATAATAAACACTGTAAAAAAACTGTATTCTGAAGCAGTGACATATTGCCAAGTCATCCACGTAAAACAACAGGAATTTAAATAAATAAAATAGATACATGTTTAATTAAACACTCTAAAAATTGACATTTAACTACTACAACAAATATATTTGTTACTAATAGCATACTTCATGTGTATGACGTGGCAGTTGAGATTCCAATTTTAGACAGTGTTTAGTATAACTTGTGTCCAACGAGTCCGGGTTTGGCGTAGAGTGAATTTGGTCCTGTACCTGGCTGCTGAAGGTACACACGAGGTAATCAGCCCTTGCCAGCAGCTGTAAGTCGACTAGCAGACCGGCGAGCGAGAGCGGCGTGTACCGGCGGTGGGTGGCGGCAGTCTTCGCGATGCTCGGGTCGCCCACGAACGAGTACTCGCTGTATTTCTTACGAGCATCTTCTAGGACCTGTAACATTAATAACGTCTATTTATAAGCTATACACCTTTGAATAATATATTTTAAAACAGGCACCTAATTATAAGATACTACATTAACTTAAACCTCTTCAAATAATTGGGCGAAAACTCGCTGTGATTAACGAAGTTGTCACTTTCCGCAGCATAAAATAGCAAAAAGTGCACACACCTAAAGCAGTAAAAAAAAGCTTCAAAATGTATATTTGTCGAACTTTAATGTTAATATGTTTTTGTTGAATATTTTTTTTCTGCCTTGTGAATGGAATACATTATTTCTGACCACTGCACCGGGCAGAAAATTACGTTAACTTTAGTTGCTAATTTTCGATACCGTCGAAGTGGGTACTGAAAACGAAAGTTAATCCTCTTTCACTGCCCTATGGATAGGATTTCATTGCGCTAAAATAAGCAAACCGTACATTTTAATAACGCACACTGACCGGGTCCCATAAGTTTCGACCGTCTTATTATACACATGGACAAAACTACTTCAAGGTTTACGTTGGAATTATACTAAAAAGTACACTGTAACACAAACTATGATGTTAACGTAAACCTTGGAGTACTTCTGTCTCTGTTTATTAATAAGACAGTTACTGTCTCATTAATTAACACGGAGTAAAGTACTCCAAGGTTCAACTGAATATTATAGTCTTTATTACAATGTGATACTCGGTATAATGTCAGCTTAGTTTACTCCTACTTTAGTCCGAACTCAACGCTTTAAAATTTCGGAAAGTTAATACCAGGTCTCGACAGGTTTTATTGGTTGTGAGGGACGAAACTATTTAAAAGACGAAGTCCAGATAGGATAAATATTAGATGCTCTGCTTACATTAAAAAGAATTAAAAAGAAGAAAGGAGAAAAAGGTTTGATTTCCTTACATTAGAATCATCACTGGCCAAGTAGACCCGTCTGACGTCCACAGGGGTTGTCATGTTCAACTGGTCGTAGTACTCCTTCACGTGCACCATGTACTCGTCGATATGATGGAAAGCGGCTTCTGTGCCTACTTTGTCTGTTCGACGAATGTGCACACTGAAATTTAATGTTTAGTATTAAATACTGCTATTCTTCATATAAACCGGCGCACCTCTACGGTGTCTATAGACCAAGACTATCTCTTGCCATCCACAGAGCTGTGTTCTTGTTCGCTGTATTTTCACATTAAAAAAGTCTTAAAGTCGTTTAAAAGTATCTTCACTCCCACATCCCCGAAAAGGTAGTCCCACAATGTTGTAGGTGGCAAGCCAATCACCAACCGGGCACATGTACATCCCGGGTAACGTTAATTTTATTAGAAAATTGAAAATAAACATTTCCTACTTTTTTTGTTGCTCGACCCGGGGATCGAACCCGGGACCTCAAGACGTGACGTCCGACGCCGGAGCGCTGAACCACAAAGGCTGAAAGTCGTTTAATTATTATTACAACACTTTCCAGCTAACCCAATTTCAGTTTCTAGTCACATTTCTGGAGTCTATAGACGATGTATATTTTTTATGAATTAATTATTTTCATGTTTTTTTTTTCTGAAAAATCAAATAAATCCGTCTACTGTTTTTACCTTTCTATATTTTATTTATATTTATGACATTGGAAGGCAAACAAGCAGACGGATTGTCTGATGGTAAAAATTCACGCCACTTAGAGACACTAAAGGTGGTAATGACGTGTTGCCAACCTGGAGTCGGGATGTTAGCCCTCCAGCAAATAGTAAGTTTACCGGCTGCCTTACCCTCCGAACCGGAATACGTCAACGACAAGCGCTGACGTTACGGCAGCAGGAATAGGTAAGGCGGAGGTATCACCAATCGGGGCGAGTTGCTGGCGAAACTCTACCACCTAGTAGGGTGTCACTGTGTTAGTGACGGCAAGCCTATGCTCGCCTTTAAAAAATCAAATATAAAATTGAACTTAACCGTTAACCAACACATTTAACCTGTACAGTGTACATATAATCTGTGCGCATTCATGTGAGAGTATGCTTGTACATAATATGCATATGCGTGTGCATGGGCTTTAGCATGAGTCTCTGTTCATACGTCTACTCGTGTGGCACAAGCATGGTAAGCATCTGCTTGTGTGTTTCAGTGAAAATAAATTAAAGGATGTTTACCCAACGATAGGAGTTTTGTAGTTCATCTTGGCAATGGTGTCGTTGATCGCCTTCTGCATGGCCTCCCTCGGTTTCATGACGTACTTGAGCATCTGGCCGATCCACCACGACGCCGGGTCACCATTAAAACGGACTATCCTGGACAGAGGTGCTCATTTATAAAACAAGTTCTCAAAGTACATAGGTTTGATTGAGGCGCTTGAAATAGGTATGTTTAGGTCAGAGCATCGTCATTTTTATCGCCTCGGTGGCTGAAGGGTTAACGTACGTGATATAACCCTAATTATAAAAAATATTTTTAGGTGTATGTGTAAAAAATTTAAAAAATATTCCAATAAAAATATGTAAAATATTTTAAATATTTGTGCATATTCAAATACTGTTTTATCTATCTGGTTAGTCTATATACAATAAAAAATATATTTGCCATTACGAGTGAACTCAAAGCGGTTTTGCAGTTTAATTATATGTGTGTATATGTTTATCGGGATAAAAACTATCATATGTGTTAATCCAAGTTGCCATATTGCGTATGCCAAATTTCATGAAAATCGGTTAAGCACTTTTTGGCGTGAAGGAATAACTAGCAAACATTTAAACTTTTCCATTTATAATATTAGTAGGATTCAGGGACCCAATTCGAATTACATCCACAGTAACCAACTCAGAATCACCCGAAAATCAGCTCAGTACCGCTTCGATTTTAATTTCATTTTAACTTGGTTTCAGTTTCAAAAATCAGTTTTCGTGAATACTCGCACGTCGTTCTGAACTAGCTAATGTTCGCGCGCTAATTCATTTCACAACCACCGTCATCTGCTAATTAATGTTTACTTATTCAATATTGGCCATTTAACTGTTATTATATACAAACTAGCTGACCCGGCAGACGTTCTTCTGCTATTTTTTAAATGTGATTACTTAGGGTTATAATAGAATAGCCAGATAGATAAAAATAGATAGTAGCCGATTCTCAGACCTACTGAATATGCATATAAAATTTGGTGAAAATCGGTAAAGCCGTTTTGGAGGAGTACCGTAACTAACATTGTGACACGAGAATTTTATATATAAGATAAATAAGCAAAACATTAATGAAATGAGAAAAAGATTTTAGTTTGATATGGTTTTAACGGAAAACCTTCTTAAAATCGGACACTAATAAAAACATGAACATACCTGTGAGCTAAATCCTGAGGTATCGCTAGCGGCAGGTACTTTGGTTTCTGGAACATAGAGTCGATGAACGGTAGCGACACCACCTTGGGATCGTAGTTCACTGAAACAAAAATACATCAAACTAACTGTTCAGCCGCGGCTTCATCACCATAGGATTACGATTTTAAAAAACTTTCATTTTCCACTACAGTCCTTTGGGAGTATTTTCGGGTGTGTCTATTAGCGATGGTTGAATTTTATCACCGGGAAGTTGTTCGCTATCTTCTCACATAACAAAAGA
>NJDD01006793.1:9200-31273 GCA_002245505.1 Calephelis nemesis | reverse complement strand
CACTAAATGGATTCGTTATTTTGTGAATAAATATACAAGAAGTGATAAATATACTTTAAAATTTTCATTCTTCTATAATTTTTTTAGTCACAGTGTGAACATTATCCTGAAAATAACTAACATAACAACAAAAACAATTAATGAAATTCGTTCATTCATTTAGGCATGATGCGAGGACATGAAATGGGGATTATTTTTTTAATATAGATAAGATCTTTAAATAAAGTTACTTCAAATCGCTATGAAAAGACTAATTGAGATGGCGGTCAATAATTAAAATTTATAATCAATGAATTTGAAATAATTTGATGATTATTCAAAAATAGAGTCTTTGGTTCCGCAATGGGCGGTGAACTTTTTTTTCTACTGTTCTTTATTTCGGCAGATGGTACGAGTACCTAGTCGTTGAGAACGTTGCCCGACGGTGTGCATTTAATCTACAATTTATGGTTTTGTTTACTACCACTATACCGACATGTTGTAAAGTGAAATATACTGGTGGCAAGTAGTTCCGTGTAAAACTAAATTGCTTATAGATTATCGAAAGCAACTATTTAAATTATTATTACTTCAAATAATATCAAATTTGGCACACAAATAGAGGGTAACTTGGACTACCACATAGGATAGTTTTTATCCTGAAAAAATATATCTGTGGGACCATTAACCACGCGGGCAACGCCGCGGGCAATAGCCAGTATTATATATGTAAGCAAAAGCCACCAATCACATTGTGGGACTTACGGCCGCATTTGAGACGTCAATTATCTTTTAATCAAGTCGAAGTTTTGTATATAAAATTGTGACTTAATGATAGATTAAATCGACGTCTCTGAGTGCGGCCGTTAGTATCTTAAGCTAGTCGTGGGTACCCTGGTTGTACTAGCAATCATTGTATTTAAAAAATATATTTTAGTAACAGATTTAGAAATAGACGAAAAGATTTTTGCAAATATAGCATTAGTGTGGACTAATATGGATAGAAAAACAGGGTTAAGAGCAAATGTAATAAATTTTAAAATTTAAAAACTCGTAATAATTTCTTCTAGCAAACTCTTCCAGACAATTATCTTACAGGAAATCAATAATAAATGACCGCAAAGGGGAAACGGATTGAAACCACAGTAGCAATTGTTTCGAATACCTTCCCTTCTGGGTAGAGACATTTAAATGTGTTTGTCTTCAAACGTTATTTATTGATTATGACCGCCTTGTTGGTAGAGGGGTAAAATATCTAACTCCAACCAACCGCGAAGCTCGGGTTCAATTCCCGACGGGGACATTACATATAAAGTCTGCATTTCTGGGTATGGGTGTGGTGTTTAGTAAATTTATTCTGATGTCTATTTAGGTATTGTTTTAAATTAGTATGATTTGCTTAAATCATAACACAAGCACATATTTTTCTAACTTTGTGGAGTTAAGATTCAATTCGTTTAGGGATATTATACATATAAATATTCATAAAGAAAATATTTACAAACTTAATAACTTGTAGATTCATATTAAGTATTTGTAAAAAAAAATAAACATATTAATAATTACTAGTTGTCGCCCATTGGTTGAAATTCGACCATAATACATTTTAATTATAAGTTATTTAATATAAATTCTTTTTGATTAGAGCGCCATTTTAATTTATCTAGAGTCTAGACCAAATAATTTGTTTCCAAACATTATGAATATAGTTATCCGCCATCTATAATCTTTTATCGTTATCAATGTTTTAACCCAGACGATGCTGTCATAAACGAAACCGGTAGGCTATTTATAAAATAATAAATTATAAGTGTTACGTAAAACAGTACAAGTATTTCTTCATTTAAATATATGAATATTTGGAAGTTTCACCAAGCGCCGAAGGTAGAAAGTATTAAATTTGGGTTTGGGTTTTTATTAAATTTATTCGTGAATCTGAATAATATGTATATAGATATATGCGTATTAGTAACGTTGCCTAACGCATACAACATAAAAACAATTTGCTTAGTACCCGACTTGGAAAAAGGAGGAGGTATCTCGATTCGACCGTATATATATATGTTTTTTGTTGTTAAAAAATTACTTCTTGCAATTTGACCTGATATTTTATTTATGCAAATATAGAGCGATATAGGTACCCGAGGAGAGATACATTGGTATTCCACGACCAAATCACTTAAGCATTATATCCGAGGGTGATGTGAACAATCCCCGAAAGCGAAATCGGAATGTTTGTATGAAAAGAGGCACAACCAGGGCACCCACGACTAGCCGAAGACACTAAGTCCCACAATGCCATACGTAGCAAGCGTATCGCCAACCGGGCACACATCCAATCCCGAGCAACTTATGTTTTAGATAGAAAATTGGAAAACCCCAATTTTCTTTTTGTTGGCCGACCCGGGAATCGAACCCGGGACTTCATGCAGTCAAGTCCGACAACTGAACCGCTAGAACACAGAGGCGATCAAGATGGAAGGTAAGCAGAGCTATAAAAATCGTGACATTTAGCATTCGATACTCTCAGCCGCAAAGGGGGTCGGTGTGCAGATATGTATGTATATTTATTTACATCTATTTCATCCTGGTTTTATAATAACTTGCCTTATTCAGGTTACAAATAACCTTCCTCGCCTCCCTGCAGTCTGCAGGGTTCTGTAAGTACTTGAGCCGCCTCTGCACGAGATCGCTGACGTTGGCCGCTTCAGCCTTCCGCCATTCGTGGTATCCATCTAGCTCTGGAATCTTCTGCTGGTCCGAAAGTATAGATCTAAAAGAAACTTGTTTTTGTTAGTTTTTAAAAAGAATATTATTGGCAAACTTTATAGTTAACTTATAAAATAGTATTAACTTTAAAACTCAATAGTGGATTGATTGATTTAATTTTTCCTTCAGACGATATATTATAGACGGTAGGGATAGTAAAAAATCCACTAAAGTTATATTTCAAATTCAAAAGTTTTAGCAACTATGTTTTTTATTCAAATTTAGGAAACCTATCATAACATATAATAAGCATCTTCGCGCCCGTTTTCCTAAAGAGTTAGAAGTGAAACTAAGGTATTTATTTAGTCCTACAATGTGATAGGTAGTTAGAATGCCTTAGTACAACTAATTCAATACCGAAAAAATAAAAAATAAATTATGTAAAAACACTTTAAATTGCCCAATCAGGGAAAATAACCCGTAACCTGATGTAGTTATTGCCAACATCCGACCACAAAACAAACTGCTTTGTAAATCAACAAATCAGGTCTGAGTTTGTATCCATTTAAAATATTAAAATCAAAATATTAAATGCATGATATAGATAATATTATAAAACAATTATCTTAGTCATGTATTTAATATTTTGATTTAGGTACATATACGCATTATCGTTCGAATTCATTTGTCATATTTCATATATTGCCTTCGTGGTTTAGCACTTCAGTGGCTTGGCATTATGGTTTGATAGAGGTCCAGGGTTCGATACCCGGGTCGAACTATAAAAAAACATTGTTTGTTTTCCAATTTTATAAAAAAAACAATGTTGCTCGGGATCGCGATCTATCCCATTCTGGGGCTTAATGTCTGCGGCTAACCATAGGTGCATGGCACCTCTACCTGAACATACTTTTTTTTCATATATTCTCTGTTATAAATGTCTAAACAATATCATAGAAATAGATAAGACTTTAGAGCATAAAGTTATTGTTAGGGAGTATGGCAACCGGTTAACTTGCGTCATATATTACGTAATTTTGCGTTACGTTGGTTTTGACAACCCTAAAACAAGAGTAAAAAAAACATTAACCACCGTAAACTACGAGTATCCATTAATAACCTCCATAAAATCAGAAGAGCCCCTCACTCAACCATAATTTAAATACCTGCCAAACTTTGCATGAAAAAGTTAAACATGGCAGCAATTTTTCAGGATTATAAGATTAAAAAGTAAAACTCTACCTTTTTCTGTGGCTGATTTGGTCCAAAATCGCCTGCACCTTATCAGGTTTATTACTTTCAGCCATCAGCTTCGTCATTTCATGATTGATAAAGTACCATAGTTCTTTGGTATTAGAGTGTATTCTTCTTCGCAGATTTTCATATTCCTCAGCAGGCCCTCCGCCATAGTTTTGAAGTAGAGCACCCGTATCTATGTCTTTGAGGCTAGCGGCGAGGCTAAAATATAATAATAGACTTTATAGCCTGATATTACGTAAACTAGGTCATTTGGATCATCAAAAACTAATATATCGTGAACAGTCGATCATGCTACTTTATAATAATTAAAACAACGACCATTTGAGCGGTTTATTCACTTTTCCACAATTATTGAATTAAAGATTAAAGAAAAGAGGGATCTGGGAGAGAAGAGAGAAGTTATAAAAATATAAAGGAAGAGTTGAAAGAGAAAGCATAGTGGAGATTGTAATGTAAATTGCTTTACCGATAAGAGAAATGCTCTTAAATGTCAAAAAAATCCTTAAGAACTTTATATTTAACATTAAGTGTAAGCAAGTTGTTTCAATTTTAATGGAAAAGATCCATGATGTTTTTTTTAAAAAGTAGTACCTAGTATCGTGTTTGAACCCGAGTCTTCAACAATATGTATATAAAATTTCATGAAAATTAGTACAGCGGTTACGCCGTGAAAGCGTACCGGGCAGACGTTCGCATTAATAATTTTGGTACGAACTAGTATAGATGTGGTAGATACATGGGAATTTATTAGGAGCTATCGTCGTGGGGGAGATGCGAAAATTGAGTTTCTAAAGTAACGAAACAGCCAACCTTAACATTTTTTACTGATACCTATGTTAAGTTTGTGAAGTTAGGGTCGGTATAGTTA
The DNA here is from genome assembly GCA_002245505.1 of Calephelis nemesis. Taxonomy (NCBI): domain Eukaryota; kingdom Metazoa; phylum Arthropoda; class Insecta; order Lepidoptera; family Riodinidae; genus Calephelis; species Calephelis nemesis. The sequence continues at coordinate 26,457 of NJDD01006793.1, read as the reverse complement.
GGCCGTGTAGATTCAGAAGCTTGGCTCTACACGTGATCTTTTTCACAGGGTACATTTTATGTGGTCACGTTGGCAACATTTAACATGAAATGTTTTTGGTGTTATTTCAGTACTTTTTGTAATTATATTCAACTATAGCTGACTGTTGTACTGCTGACTGTAGCTGACTAGCTAAGTCCTGGGGGCACGGTAGTGTTTTGTTGTATAATAAACTTTGTTTACATATCAAATTTCGTTTTGCTAGCACTTCAGGAAGTAGCAAAACATTTTAATGATCAGTATGTTGGTGACGAAATTGGTGTATTTTAGATATCAATAAAATCTAAAACATATGAGCTATTCAATTGGAGTTGCACGTTTAGTAAGTCTATTGTTGACATCATATTCTGATAATATGAAATAACTGGTAAATCGGAACTCTAAGTGGGTTGAAAAAAAACGACGAAATACTTCGATAAAAGGTAGGTCCGCCCTTGCGCTTCGTTGGTTTGTCTTGACGGGGGCACTACCGTGCCCCCTGATAAGACAATTCACATATTAACATGTTACGAGTTTTTGCGAAATATATAAATCAATATCTTCCTTATGTCAACCTATTGTACCCATAGATACATAATACCGAAATAAAATTAATTAACACCCAGAAATACAGACATAATATATCTCCGTTCATCACCCAAAAGCCTGCCAATGTTGAAAATCGAATACATCCTCGTGAATGTTCGTTGACCCCTGCCATGTATGCTAATCCCTCGGCTGTCGAGCCTGTCGGAAGAGATAATAAATACGAATGCACTCACCCAGAAGATCTGATGTGTGATATGAGATTGTTATGATGTTTCCTGAGTGACTTCAACTCAAATGATACAGTCTTTAATCTCTCTTGCAAATCGCTCTCTTCTGCGTTCCCGTCGCATCTGAAATATTATATACTCATTGTTTTAATGATGGGATGGGTTTCCTTTGGTCTGGGATTAGGGTTGCCACAAATGTCTATTTCATAAAATTACAAATATCGTACGAGAGGCGAATTACTAATCGTTAACTTATAAATTAGCGAATTACTAATCGTTAACTTATAAATTAGCGAATTACTAATCGTTAAATTGTAAGGTTATGGAACTCACTTCCTTGTGAAATTCGTAAATGCGAAAACCTTGATTTCTTCAAAAACAGTTTAAAGAACATTTCTTCGCGGTTCTTTAAGCTATTTTTGTGAATGTATGTTTAGTATGTTCATTACATATTAAACTTTACTAGTGGTCGCCCGTTGGTCGAAATTCGACCATAATAAATTTTAATATCTTGTTGATAAGAACACCATCTTCATTTCTCAAGACCAACTACTTGGTTTCCAAAGTTTGTGGTGCGCCATCTGTGATCTTTTATCGTTATCATCAATATATTTGTTTGTGTGTGTCAAATGCATGGTAGTGTGGGTAATGTTTTATTTATTGATTTAATGTAGGTACTTTATAAGCATTTTTATTGAAAAATAATAGTGTTCTGTACTTCTCCTACACATAAACTATAAGTGTGCCAAATTTTATGCTTCTACGTCCGCGCAATTTTCGTAAAAAGGGGTCCAAAGTTTTGGTGTCACGTATTAATATACAGATTCCCTGTTTTAGGGAAAAATCGTAACCTTGCCTACCTTATCTACTATTATTTTTTGACTACCTCCATGTTTTATTTCAAATATTAGGATGCTGTTGAGGCAGGATTTGTTTATGTATTTGATATGTTTTATGAAATGTTTAATGTCAGGTGTTTTTCAAGGCTGTATTAATGTATATGTGCTTGTCAAATATTGTTTCAATTTATTTTAACAATTGACGCATTTCAAGTGTAACGAATGTTGTACCTACGAAATGAAGACGACGAATTGAATTGACTTACGTTTTGTATGTAGGTATGTAATGTCCGTAACTGCGACTCATTCGTATGATTACTGCAGTTGTACAGTTTCAAACATAAAGTTTTTATTATTATTTTATGTCGTCTAGTTTTTTTGTACCATGAACACTTTTAGCAGTATTTTTTCCACCTTGCTAAATGTTTGCCTGTATATGAAACTTTATGATATACGTCATAAGGTTGTCTTTCTCCTATGACAATTAGTATTATTGAAATTATACTCCGTTAAGAGATTATGGTAACCCCCGGTCTACTTATTTCGTTTATTATTGTTCTTTCAAGGAGTAGGTGAAAGAAATTTCCTTTATTAAAGATTCGCTCTTTGTAATTTTGTTTTATTAACTATTAAGTTTATCTGTTATTTCTGTTGTGTACAATAAAAAGCTTAAAAAAGTATTTTCATGTTCATATTGCAAAGATTTAAGCAGAGGTACCCAAGGTACGGGCTAGCCGAAGACACTACACTCTTTTTATTAGAGAATTGACAAAACACATTTTCTTTTTGTTGCTAGACCCAGGATTTGAACCCGAGACCTTGTGGAGACTAGTCCAAAACCGGAATGCTATAATATTCTGTATTATATTTATATTTGTGACTTAAGATTACCATAAAAAGTTTATTCATAGAAAGGGTTATTAAAATTCATACATACAAACACACCCACATACATATCTTCAAGCTAAGTCCTTTACACGGTAGACAAAGAGTATAGAGTGATAAATCTCACGATCCTGGCAGACCTGTCTGGGTTCCTCCACATTCATTACCCTTGTCATACAAACACGCCGGTTTTGAAAACGGCGATATGTTGGCGCCAACCCGCACACATGCTTAACAATCTAAATAGACTGCGTAGCACAGCAAGCAGAATGGATCGTCTGTCCCTGTCCCAGAGATCCTTTCATACAACCCATATATTAAAATTTAACATAATATTGTCATTTTTAGCGACTCCTTTTTTAAACAACATACAATTAAAAATGTAATTTTTTTTACTTATACATAAGAAATATTAATAAGTATGTATTAGGAGCTACCAATATCGATAATACTGAAAATTGTTTTAAGTCACATTACGTAGTTAAGAGCTAGCAAATAGACAGACAAACGTGAAGGTTTGCTTTCTTTTATACTACATTATACGTAATCTTTACAATTACGTGTCTATATAATTCTAAAAACTACCACCGGATCGGAACGCGGCCACACACTGAGAAGGTCCGGCGAAAGAAACTCAGCGGGCTTGTCTTTTTTTTCTTATAAATAAAATTTACAAAAGTATATTACATTTCATTAATATGTAGAGATTGTATGAGGAGCAATTAATCCCAAGCATTTCTGTCTTCTAAATATTCTGAAATCTTATAATAACCTTTACCATACAACTTAGATTTAATACATTTTTTAAATCTATTTAATGGTAAGTCTTTAATATGCTCTCGGGAAGTTTAATGTAAAGACGTATAGATTGGCCCATGAAAGAATAACTGATTCTGTGGAGACGAGACTTATGCACAACAAGATTGTTCGTACCGTCTTCAAGTTACTGGTAGAAACTAACATTTAACCGCCTTAATTAATGTAAATAGGGTAACAGTAGGTACGCTAAGCATATTAAGAACTAATCCATCATCCTTTTTGTTTATTGCTACGATTAAGGACGTTTATCATAAAATAGATGTAAAAACAATAAAAAATAAACCAATGGATAAAAAAATAAACCAATACTCTAACGTAGGCGCTTTTCAACCTCATTGCATTCTAGTGGGATATTCTGTAAATTTAGCTTGTTTGATTATTCGTCTAGTGGAGCTGGTTAGACTAAATGGTATTGTACTGTACTGTACAGTATATAAAGGTATGGTACAGTAGGTACAGTCCTGACTCGCTGGGATTGGTACCAACCTACTTTTTCCTGCCGCCACAGCCTCTGTACTTACTTTTTCTATAGCCCAGGGGTTAGAGTAGCTGCTCAACTAAGCGAAAAGTTTAAGGTCCTATAATCTAAATTTGGAAACGCTATGTCAACATCTTGGGTGAGTACAGGCAACATTTACTCTTTAATTTATAGCTAGCTTCGTTTTTTCCTATAACCTAAAAAAAAATATTACAGCACTGGATAAAACTAATGGGTGACAGCCCTAAATGTAGACAGAGTAAGTACATAACGCATTTAAAAAACTCCTCCCTCATCCCCATTGTTCATAACTATGGAATAATTTTCATCAGTCTACTGGTTGAAGGAAACGTTTTACTAATGATATTAATTGGGATATAAATTGATAACTTTAACGAACTAATTTCTAAAAAATGTACCAACTTGACATAATTAAATATGGTATATTGTTCTTAACGTTCAAAAGTTAACATTACATAAATTATTTGTCTGATGTTATCAATCATGATTCAATTTTATTTGCTGGTGATACTACACTTCTCATCAAGAGCAAAAATAAAAAATGATTTATTTGAAGAAACAAGTAAAACTTTGACTATATTGACCTTAGTTAAATGAAAAAAAAAAAACAAAAAATACATCTTACGAAGACAAAATTAGTTGAAATACGAGCACATTATAGATATACTAAAAATTAGATGATATTTTAAATAATACTACTATTGAGAATGTAGAGTGTACCAAATTCCTAGGAATAAAAATCGACACATTTTGTAACTGGAATTCGCATATTGATTCACTTTGCAGTAAAATAGATAGGTTTGTGTATGTATTGGGAAGAATAAGAAAAGTATCAGCATTAAATGCATCACTGTTAGCTTATCGTGGGTATATTTCCTACCTACCACCCTGTCAATGTTCAACCCAATCGATTCAGCCGTTCTGGAGTTAAAAATATTATAACTAACACGAATTTCTTTGCTATATACGAATGTAAAAAAAAAAGATTTGGAAAAAAAAACGTTGTAAGAAAAATTACAACGGAGTCGTAATTAATAGTAACTACCTAACTAAATTGAAACTAGAAAATCATAAGATAACGCGTAAAAGAACCTTTATTATAAAAAAAATACACATTTTTTTAACACAATAAAATTTCATTTTTTAGCTTCTAGGCTTTACAAACAACTCTGGTTTAAAGATACTGATTTTTTCTAACACACGGATAGTTCATAAATACATAAAATCACTTCCACGTGATCCGCGTCATGGTCAACAGATATTTAAAAAAATAATAAATAATTTTATTGACGAAATTAAATTGCAAAACACTGATAAGTTTGAATTAAACACGAGACCTTGAAAAACACAACCCTCCCTTCGTAGTCGGTTAAAAGTGTAAGTATCCATTATGATTTATTCTTAAAAGCAAGAATTTCACGACGTAGCTTTTACAAAAATACACCACGTCTAATGAATGGATGTGTCTGGTTGTAAATGAAAAAGCCCAGCCGCCAAGTCGCACCGTAGCTGTACGAGTATAATGGAAACGTCCTGAATGGGAAACTCCAGACTCCGAAGTTTGCCACTCGCCGTACAATACCGCAGCGCGGATATTGCCGAGCATTTTAACTATCTTAGCTGTATCCATGAAAGTTTGTATTGTATACTTCTCAAGTAGAAAACTATATCTTAGTTGTATCCATGAAACTTTGTATTGTATATTTCTCAAGTATAAAACTTGCGCGAAAATCACTTCTTACAGCTTTAAAGTCCATATCATTTATATTACGAACTAGCTGTCTCAGCGAACTTCGTTTCAGCCGTTCAGTATGGGAAATAATAAAGTAATATTCCCATTTTGCCTTGCAACTTTCCCGGTTTTTTCTTCATAAAAACCTTCTCCTGATAATAACTAACATTAAAAAAAAATTAGCCAAATCGGTCCAGTCGTTCGGAAGTTATGTACTTACCAACACATTTGGCGATTCATTTTTATATTATAGATTACATTTCTACTCGCAGAGCCGACCATGAGTTTCTGTGGCTAAGCTTTTGTTATATTCATTGTAGTCAGATAAGAAACAGATGATTAGCAATAAATCAATAATACGACTGTAAATTGAGATGTAAGCCATGCTATCAAGCTGGATCAAACTGCAACTGCACATGGTGTATATTTTTTTTATTAAAATCGATTAAATAGCTTAAATGTCGATCGGGGACAAATAACAGCCTGATACTGTTATGGTGTCAAATGCCATACATGTAAATATAGTAGATAGGGTAAAACTTGTTCAAAATAATTTTAAATTATTAAATGATGGCCTTGTAATAAACATATTTTATATTATTTGTGTAAAACGTATAAATAACAATAATAAAAACCATATAATCAAGTTGGTTTCATATTTACACATCACAATGGAGTAGAATATGTAGGTACATAAAAGTATTTGTAACATTTTTTAAACACACATATTCCTCAAAGTTCCTCAAGTTCCTCAAAGAAAAAACGTTTCATCTTTATATATATAATTCTTCTGTGAGTGTGTATGTCACTGAACTCCTTTTAGACGACAGGACCGATGTCGATGAAACTTTTTGTATGTGTTCTAGGGAATTCGAGAATGGTTTAGATTCACAATTTGGTCCACTGGAAAATGTTTTTTTTTTAATTAATTTTTTAATATTAAGTAGTTGTTGATTTTAGAATGTTTCACATCGGATCCGACAGACTGCGCTACTTTCTAAGCATTAATGTCAACCGATACGAAGTTTGCTGGGTCAGCTAGTTTCATTATAAAGATACTAATACATAGAAATTTTTACATGTATTATAGACAACATAATAAATTGAAAAACACAGATACCTATGCTGTAGATAACCCAAAAATCATACATATACCCATACTTAACCCAGAAGCACGAACATCTTTGTTTACCATATAAGTGCTTGTCCCATTTATTTATAATAGGGTAGACCTTTTGGGAATAAAATGCAAGCCCCGAGGGCGGGGTCTGTGACGTCAAACGTTTACATTTCCCGCTTGACCAATAAGACAATCTAAGGAAATAAAACCTATGTACATCCTACTATCGCACTATTATTATAAATGCGTTAGTTTGTAAGGATGTGTGTATGTTTGTTACTCTGTCACGCTCGAAGGGCTCAACGAATTTGTCTGAAATTTGGAACACAGATAGATTGTGACCTGGATTAACATATAGGCTACTTTCAATGCAGATCGCACAACGGTATACTGTGAAAACGCAGGCCAAGCCGCAGGTAACAGATAGTAATCTATATATATAAAGATGAATATCCATTTCTCGAGGTCAGAGCATCACGCCTAAACGGATGGACTTTCTTATGAAAAAAAAACAGTAAAACTGCAGGGAAAATGGAAAAAAACAATACTTCAATCAATATAATTTGTTAGTAGCTGTTAATGTCAAGCGATACGAAGTTCGCGGTATCAGCTAGTTAGGTAATAAAAATTAATAATTTAAACGTACTAAAACTATATAAGTAGGAAATACGCATGTTAAACATCACAATAAAATTGTAGATAATTGAAATATGTAAGTTAAAGCTGTACGATTAAAAATTAACAGAAAAACCCATTTTGAGAATGTGTATGTTTATATTTAATTTGTTTGCCTGTTTGCCTGCCTACCTGTCTGTCGTATTCGTGTTCGTATGTCTGTCTGTAACCAAGGTCAAAACGAATAAAAATACTCACTGAAAACTGAGTTATAAAAACAAACAAATGTTGCGAGTTAGACAGTATTTTTACCATGTGAAACAGTATTTATCTTTATGTATAATATGTAAAAACTAAAGAATCTTTCGCAAACGCCCAATAAATTACTTGAAAAATATTGCATTACGAAATTTTTAATATTTCTTTATTTTCTTTTTAAAAACGTAGCTAATAAATAACAAACAAACGTAGTAATTACTTTAGACTCGCCTAATTAACATCAGTAATGATTTATTACTACAGTCATTCCAAGGACTCAAAATTAACAAGATTTAAAAAAAAACTCAAAAGCATTTTATTACTTATTATAAGTTTAAGTTAATTTTAAATGTTTTTTTAAAACCAAATTTAAAAACATAAGGACAACCGGAAGTGCACGTTAACATCATAAATGTTAAAATGAATATATATTCATTTAAAAAAGCTTTCAACTACAGACTTACTTGAACCTTAACGCCCAACAAGACACCCACGACTTGCCGAAAGCACAAGTCCTACGATGTGATAATTGGCAAGCCTATCGCCAATCGAGATTACATTTTCTTTTTCTTGTCCTACCGAAAGGGACCTTCATACGTTGCCACTATTTTACATTAATCACGTACCTATACCACTATTCTGACATGAGTAATAATAATAGTCAAGGACGAGGACGTCAAATTTCATATTCGAGTATAAACAAATTTTAATTAACAAATTAAGGACGTTCTAGCTAAAAAAAAATAATAGCTAAAAAACATTGGTTGTAAACATTCCTCAGGATGGTAGATGTAATCCAAATTTAATAGTAATCGAATGGTGGAATCAAAGTTTTTTCCAAGAATAACTACTAGCCCAGTAGTACAGTAGTTAATACTAGCTGTCTACCCGCAGACTTTAGAGTCGAATAATTTTCATACAACTTTTATTCACAATTAGTCATTTTGGTGTTAACTTTTGAAAATACTAGGGCCTTTGAATATACATTTTAAACTTTTTTGGAGTAAACACTTGTACATATCCACTATACACTTTATATATATAATTCATTTCGTTATGTACTTTTTAGCCAACCGGTTTCACTTAATCCAACCAAATAGGTATTGAACGTTAAAATAAAACAGTCTTTTTATCTTTAGTTTCAAAGCCTGATGATGCTGTAAAAAGTGAAACCGGTTGGTTAAAGAGTAACGAAAAGAATTATATATAAAGTGTATAATGGATCAGTACAAGTGTTTACTCCAAAAAAGTGTGTATACTATGGAATTCCACCAAGTGCCGACGATAGCAAGTATAGATTCTATAGATTTCAATTTTAATCAAAATCGATCCAGCTTTTTATAAAGAAAAGAGTAACAGGAAGACTTGAATTTATAATGGACGAGACTTCGTCTCTTACAACTGAAACTCTTCCTGGCACTTGTCCTCTATACTCGTACCTGCTAATATTCTACATGTTAAGTATGCATGTATCGTTTTTACAACTGAATAGATTCGATTATCATAATCTTTACCCAAGGAACAGATTTGACCTTGGAAGAGAACATGGGCCTACCTATCTGTCTATCTCAACGAGCTCTCTTGGGAGTGCTACATAACTTTACAAGGCGGTCATCGCCGCGGGCAATAATAAATCATTCTAAATATTTTTTGCAAGCGAATGTTTTTTATGTGATAAGTACTGATGGTAAGAGATAACTGTAACCTATATATACCACAGATGTTGCAGGCGCGTTGCTGTCTTGTGGCCAAGTTGTTAGGCCAATTGTGCAAGTCTAGCTACCCTACCCTCCGGACCGGAAAATGAAAGTGTACTTATGTAATTTTGTGAACAAAAAGATTATAAACTAGGAAACAAACAACCAGATTTTCAAAATTAAAGGAATATACACAAAATGCTCACAGACACTAAAGACGCCATATGCTATTTGCGTAAGTTTGCCGACTACCCTATTCTCAAGGACAGGAATAAGTAAAGCGATGGTGATAATTTGGGTCACTCGATGTGAGCCTTCTAATAGCTAGTCTGACTGACTACCTTCGCGGCATAAATAGGGTCTTCAAATTCCTACGGCAAAGTTCTTTACTCATCCCCATGAATTATGTCAGTTTACATCTGTTATAGTCAGATATAAACTGACTATAACAGATATGCTATATCTGTTATAGTTGTTAAAACTATAACCATAATTTGAGGACAGATAGACCGATTTTGATGATATATGTCATTATAACATTTATAAGAATAACAATTAAGAAAAAAAAACAATTTTACGGCCTGAATAAACGAAGTTCGCCATTACGGCGAAAAATTTTAAGCTTGGACACATAACACGGACTCACCTCAAAGGTGATATCACGAAATATGTAACGGCGATCCAAAGCAGCAGCAGCAGGACAGCAACGCGCTTCCATTTCGTCAGATACATTATAAATAACCCGTTGGAGCCAGGAAGTCCATGGGGGTAGAGTTTCATCATGAGCTGAACATCTTGATGTTTCCCATACAGTATCTGCGTAATCTGAAACAAAAGAAAACATTAGGGCTTTTGAGATTTTGATTGTTTTTGGTATTGGAAAGCACAAAAGAAACTAATTTCCTGATCGTAAGAAATATACGCCGAAAAAGATACCAAAAAAATAATGTGTTGCCAACCTGAGGCCGAGGAAGTTTTTTGAGGTAGTTTCTTATGTAGTCTAACAGCTAACCTAACTCAAGCAAAAACTGAAGAATATGTTAGTACGATCAATTATTTTGTATGAACTTCATAGCTCTGTGGTCTAGCGGTCCGGACTTGACTTAATGAGATTCCGGTTTAGTTTCCTTGGTCGGGCAAATAAAAAAGAAAATGTAGTTTTTCCAATTTTCTAATAAAAAAAATGTTGCCCGAGATTGGATTTGTACCCGGTTGGTGATACGATTACCACCTATCACATTACATAATCACGGGTGCCCTGGTTGTACCTCTGCCTACCTCTTCGGGAATAAGGGCATGACCTACTACTACTTACTTCATGGTACACATATTTCTCTTACAAATTGTGTTTCTTATATTTCAACGAGAATTCAACATACAAATACAAACATACACCTGAAAAACAAACTTCCTTTCGCAGTCAAGTAAAAATGACAACACCGATGTAGTGTTCTTGTCGACAAGGACAAAATACGCATTCCAAAAAAATTTAACAAACCATTACAATCTCGAAAATTCCATAACTAAATATACAAGTAAATAACTAATTTTATAATTCATAAAATACAAAAATGTTTGCCCACCACAATATGATATAATATGTTGGTATGGATAAATATTATTCACAATTTCCTTAAACACATTTTCCGTATAGACGTGTTCCGGTTCGAAGGGCAAGGTAGGCGATAAAAATTTGCTCGAGGCCTTACATCCCGATCTCAGGTTGGCAACGCACCATTCCCACTTTGGTGTCTCTAGGCGGCGTGAATCTCTTACCGACAGGTAATCCTTGTTTCCCTTCCAGTGTCATAAAAAAAGGAAACGTATTCGGAACACAGTTTGGTAGATATAATCGTCCAACATCGTGATGGCATGCCATTGAGTAAAAATATCGTGTTACTTAAGCAGTATTGGCCCCTGACAGAATAAACAATTTACTAACTAACCAATCCTTCGTACATTTTGTTTGCAAATCTAATTAGCTAAGGCAGCAATTCCTCAAGTCGGTACCGTAGAAAAGCTATCAGTTTTCAGAGACATTACTTAAGTTTGCAACTCATCAGTTTTAAATAAATAGGTCATGAGTTACTTCAAAATTATTTTTAAAAATAAATTAACATCGATAAAATAAAACTTAATATAATTTTGTGGTTTTAATAGAGATTCATTTTATGAGAAGTTTGGTCACGGTGTTGGTCCGGGCTCCTTTGCAGAATAGACCATCTGCCTTCCTGCCAGGCAACTCGTAAAAGGCGAGCATAGGCTTATCATCACTAACACCATGACATCTGACTAGGTGATAGAGTTTCGCAACGACTCGCCCGGATCGGTACCACCGCCTTACCTATTCCTGCCGCCATAACGTCATGACGTGTTCCGGTTCGGAGGGTAAGGTAGCCGGTAAACTTACTTTTGTTCGAGGCCTAACATCTCGGCCTCAGGTTGGCAACGCACAATTACCTTTGTTGTCTCTAGGCGGCGTGAATTTCTTACTATCAGGAAATCCGTCTGCCTGTTTGCCTTCCAATATCATAAAAAAAAGATATTTGGTGGATCTTTCGTTATCTTAAAAGATTGGGAATCCCTGATCTAAAGAGTACTGTCCATAACAATTGCCTATTACCACATGTTATAAACAAGTTCTTATCAGTCATATGAAAACTATAATAATTGACACACATTTGAATTATGATATTAATATTTGTTACAGTATAATATATATTTTAAACTAGCCTTCATCGATATGTTTTTGTTTTGTTGTTAAAAAAGATTTTTTGGTATAACACCTAGACCCAAAAAACAAACGACGACGTTCATCATCCGATAGTCTGCCCCTGTAAAGAATCGAACCTGAGTCTTGGGAATTGGTTGAGTTAGGCATTGACATTAACCACTCTACCAACGCAGCGATGATAGACTAGATTTTACGAGTATATTAAAATTTGCATCAATAACATTCTATTAGTGAAAACGGATTAAATTCGTCCAACAATTATAATCCAGCGCAATCAAGTAAATCGACAAACAGACAGAAATTTAAAATACCTAAATATGTATAATGAACGTTTAACCTAAACATTTTTCTACAATATCCTACTAATATCATAAATAAGAAAGTTTGTGAGTATGAATAATTATACGTTTGTTACTCTTTCCCGCTCGAATGGCTCAACGGATTTGTCTGAAATTTTAACACAGATAGATTGTGACCTGGATTAACATACCTATATGCTAATTTTAATCCCGACCGCACAACGGGTCCCCGTGAAAACGCGGGCAAAGTTGCAGGCAACAGCTAGTTTCTTAAAAATACAAAAGCGTTTCTGAAACGCATCATAGCTTTTCTGATTGAAATAAGCAATGGGAATTTCTTGAATTAAAATAGTTTACCCCTGTAAATGTGAAAACATCCCTATGTAAATGTGTAAACCTATATCCTATTTAATTCCTGGTGATTGTCGATTTGTCTGCTACCGCATCGCGATAAGACAGGCTCAATTTTAATGGGGTTTTTACGATATGGTTATTTGTGTAACTAAAAATCTAAGCTAGTCAAAAGCAATCTAAAGGGAGTAGATAGGTTTAATATAAAATTTGAAAAATTAATAGCCGACAAAACCCGTATAATTAGCTATGAGCTCCATCTGTCAAACCAAAAAGGACGAATAAAAATTGGTCCCTCTTTTTGAGTTATAATACCACAGATTGACACGTTCACACAATAACAAACATAACACTTACATTAATTTAAAGACACGAAAAATTTCGCCCCAGGCAAAATTTGAACCTGTAACCTTTCATATTAAGCCGACGAATGCTCTAACCCAGTGGTGGGCAAATTACGGCCCGCGGGCCGGATCCGGCCCTTGTGACGTTTTAATCCGGCCCGGTGAGGGATTTTTTAGAAAAAAATATGAACCTCCTTAAAAAAATTAATGGTCGAAATGTTAAAAGGCTATTGAAATTTAAACAATTAAGATACTAAATCGACACTTCAAACATATTCAATGCGAATTTCATATGTTAAAACTTAATACATAGATATAATTAAATGACTTAATAAACGATTGTAATATTTAAAAAAAATGCCTTATGTTTATGCAACGTTTTATAATCGTAACATTTACTGCTATTGTTAGGTGTTTTAATAAACAGGCCCGCCTCAAGATTTATTATAATTTACTGGCCGCCACTAGATTTTTTTTAACTTTCCGGCCCGCGCTCAAAAGAATTTGCCCACCCCTGCTCTAACCATTTGAGCTACTGAGGCTTCAAGTCCCGTGGCGAAAATTTTAATTTTTTTCTTTTGCCGTTAAAGCACCACCACCAACTTGTGTCCTATAGATACACAGTTCTGAGTACCTACTAGGTGATACAAATCCTGTCTGGTGAGAATTTTATTTTCAAAAAAAATTATAGAAATTTAACCCAAGCACGGGACAAGTGCTAATTTTTTTTATGATATTAGAAGGCAAACAAGCAGACGGATTTCCTAGTGTCAAGAAATTCACGCCGCCTAGAGACACCAAAGGTGGTGCGTTGCCAACCTGAGGCCGGGATGTTCGGACTCGAGCAAAAGTAAGTTTACCGGCTACCCTAAACTCTGAACCAGAACACTTAATGACGTTATGGCAACAGGAATAGGTAAGGCGTGGTACCAATCCGGGCGATTCGCTGCTAAACTCTAGTCAGATGTCACGGTGTTAGTGACGGTGAGCCTATGCTCGCCTTTTACAAACTGCCTGGTAAGGAAGGCAAATGGTCTATTCTACAAAGGATCCTGGACCAACACGAGGAAACACCCCTGTTTAAAAATGCAAAGGTATAACTCATTTTATCAAAGATCAGGGTTCATGAAAATCTGTATTTTTTTTAAATACTGCATGATGTGTGTGTGTGTGTGTGTGTGTGTGTGTGAAGTTTCGTTTTAATCCGACCTTTTCAAACGAGTGAAAAACACGTTCCAGGTTTCAGTTACATAAATACGTAGTTAATAAAAACTCCCTAAAAAGATGCCTATGACCTTCTCCAAGAACTAATCTATTTCTTTCTTAGAATTTCTGTCATAATAGACACACCCTTGTTGTTCATAATCATATTAGCAAGTAATCTGTAAATGGCACTTCAAAAGATTAAAATCATATCAATAAGTGATTGACTATCTTTACATGGTTATAAAACTGTGAATTTTATGCTCCTGCGAAATTATCGTAAAAAGGGGTCCAAAGTTTTGGCATCACGTACCTATTAATATATAAATAACTCAAAACGACTACTGGGATGTTAATAAAATTCATGCGGGACCATCTCGGAATCATTGCTGTCTTTTGAAAAACCGCATCGTGGTGAGGAAATGATTAGAGTCAGTTTACGGCGCGTAAATTATATTTGAAGACATCGGTAAGACATGAACAGACGATCAAAAACTTTCCGCCAATAAAACCTTTATTGCCAATTTAAGCACTACAAAGCCATAAACATTTTACGGCTTGTAAATAATGTTATCAGAAGATTCAAATTGTTAGACTATTACACGGCATGTAATACGGATGCATAATATTCAATCATTCACTCATTCATTCATGCACTAGGGACCAGCAAAGGCTGTTAGTACAACCACCTTACTATTCTTGTCGCCTTAACACTCGGAATCTACTGAACCGATTGTACTATAATTTAGCTAATAAGCCCTATGTTCCTAGGAAGGCTATAGGCTACTTTCGTCTACCCCTGTTTCTTAAGGGGTTCCCGTGGGAGAAGGGCTAAAGTCAAAATGTAAATTGGGCTATAATTTAATAACTATTAGTCCGATTTCATTCATTTTCTGTTAACAACAGTGTTGATTGTTGTTAGTGGAAACTTAACAGTGTTACATAAGTACTTTTGTAGAAATCCCAATCATGGGTCTTCAAATTTTATTTATAACCTGTATATAGTCAAGAACGATATATATCGGAAGCAAAAAAAAAAAAACTGGTCACTGATAGCTTAGTTGGTCGAGTGGCTAGCGTACACGCCTAACTACTTCGACAAACCGCAAGACACGGGTTTGATTCCCGACGGAGCATTTGGGTGATTTAACATTTAGATGTCTGCATTTCCGGGTTTGAGTGTTTATTAAATGTATTCTGGCATTTATTTAAGTATTTCTATGTTTTAGAATCGTTGACAAACACCCATAACACAAGCATTTAATTTGCTTACTTTGGGGTTAGATTCAATATTTTGTATAACTTTTACAAAAAACTCGAAAAATCCGATAAAATCTTCTATACAAAATTCTCGTGTCACATTGTACATTCCCGTATTCCTCCGAAACGGCTTGACCGATTCTCATGAAATTTTACGAGCATATTGAGTAGGTCTGAGAATCGGCTAACATCTATTTTTCATACCCTTAAGTGATGAGGGTGAATCTTATTCATACCCCTTAGTGATAAGGGTGACTTACCCCAATTTTTTCATAGCAGAACAACGTCTGCAGGGTTAGTTAGTAATTTATCGGTTTTTAAAACTAAATGTTAACAATTCGCTAGTATTGAGTACCTAAAATGACACATCCGACTCCAATTTCCAATTCTCATGAAATCTGTATTTAAGACTAACCCTACTTTTTTCCCCGTTTTGGTCCGGACAGAATAGACCATTTGCCTTCCTGCCAGGCAGTTCGTAAACGACGAGCTCAGGGTTACCGTCACTAACACCGTGTCATCTCACTAGGTAGAGTTTCGCACCGACTTACCCATATTGGTACCACCACCTTAGGTATCTATTTCTGCCCCCATAACGTCAGTGCTTCCCGTTGACGTAATCCGGTTCGGAGGGCAAGATAGAAGAATCCCGGCCTCAGGTTGGCAACACGCCATTACTACCTTTGGTGTCTCTAGGCGGCGTGAATTTCTTACCACCAGGAAATCCGCCTCCTTGTTTGCCTTCCAATAACTTAAGGTGGGAAGGTAAAGAAACAGCACCTTCTACTGTGACGAAATCAGCGTCAACCCATACCAATTTCATAAATGCGAAAATCTGACTGTCTGTCTGTCAAGACTCATGCTTTTCAGCAGTTTAGCCTGCTAGAAAGATTTGATTAAATTCGGTATGTGTGGTAGTGAAGGACCCTAATTCAAAGATTCTTTTTTTCAAAAATCTATTCCAAAAACTACTACGGGGAGTGAAATTTTGTATGAATTTTGTATGCTGATGAAGTCACGGAAAAACAGCTAGTATAATATAATACAATATATTACATATGCCAATTGCTCTTCAGTAATAAAATCTCCTTGTCGCAATGAAAACCATACAAAATATGATGTGTAGACTACACGCCAATAGCGACATTGTATTATACTTTTTACTGCTTGGATTTCAATCGACCTGTATCAATCCCCCATAAGAGTCTTAAGGTCTCGGCACACATATCAACTCGGAAAGGGATCGTCACCGTATCGCCTCGAGCCGTTCTTTATTGTTTGCATGAAACTCCATACTGCTGCGTTGCAATATGGAGTTTCATGCAAATGCAATGCACTAATAAAATCGGAATCGTAACGTAATCGCCGCGACTCGGAACAGGGCTCTCGGTCGGCGACCCGTAAGTCCGGTGTCGTTTAGCCGTAGCCGAGTTGACGTACAGGAGCGTATGATACTGTTTGTTAGGTGCATACGTTAAGTTGACGCAGAGTTGACGGCGAGCCCCCCCTAAGGGTCCGAGCCTTGTGGCGGGGAGGCTGAGTAACTGGGGTCGAGCCGGGACCCCAGTGAAATCAATTCGGACCAGGGAGGGCGCTCCTCAGTACCCCTATCCATCCAAGTGGGGACACGAGGAGCGCACACAGGGAGGTGGGCCATTTGGGATGGCGGCAGTACGGCCCGCGGAGGACGGGGGCTGGCTTTCCATCTAGCCCGCCCGGTCTAGATAGGGTTGCGGCAGGTACGGGTGTGCCTCCCCCCCAAGGGTCCGAGCCTTGTCGTGGCGGGGGGGCTGAGTAGCTGGGGTCGA
>NJDD01006789.1:125357-145097 GCA_002245505.1 Calephelis nemesis | reverse complement strand
ACAATTGTCCACACATAACTATTTGTACTGTAGAATATTTGTCTTACAAACGATTTGACTGGTTTTTTTTTTTTAATCAGCGGTGTTAAATCTTGTAGCGTGCAACATATATTATAATAGAGCATAAAACTACTTTATTTGAGAATTTCTGAAGTTCTATTTCACGAAATAAAACATCATCGGAGTATTCAACACAACAACGTCAAACACAACAATGCACCCAAAAAAAACGTGCCAATGAATTAACAGTTTCAATTTAAGTTTACGTCATAATGTTACCTGATGCAACTCAGACTCTAAGCCTTCTTTAGTAGCCTGCATAGCCTCCAAGCTGGATCTGCACTGCGCCAATGACCGTTCCTTTGGACCTCTAAACCTTTCAATTGAAGCGAGTTCTTCTTTCATCAGCCGAATATCAGCTTTCACTTTGTCAAATATGTCCCTGTTTAAAAAACATATCAAAATATGCAAAAAGATACATATGCACACACGCACGCATGCAAAATCACGTGCACGTGAACGTGTCCACGCACGCACTTGCACACGTGCAAATCAATCAATCGTATGATACTTAACGCCTATATTGCATTTGGTCTCCATTTTACATAATTACAACCAAACAATTTACTAAATAAAGAAAATCATGCTTTTTTAATTAATAATGTAAAAAAGGAAGTATTAAACCGGACAGTAAGGTTATGACGATATACCATACATTCAAATCTATTCAACCATCAAGAAGTTGAGAGTGAAATAGAAAAATCACCCACATAAATAAATAAATGCTGAAAACATTGCACTCCTTTTAACAGAGGTTTTGTAAAAAATCGACGTAAATGTATTCTTAATCATCCTTCTTTCTTTACAATCGCAAACATATTTAGCTTGATTTTTTTAAAGTTACACTATAGATTAAATTCAAATGGAAATCTGGAATAATAATATATCCAGCAAGAGATTCCCTTTATTAAAAAACACCAATAAACTCACTTTGCTTTCCCCTGTTTAGTTTCTGTTCTCTGCATTTCCGACACTATAGTATTAATACTACTCTCGGTCTTTCCCAGCTCCTGCCGCAACGTGTTCAGCTCGTCCTCCAACGTGCTGATTTGTTCCATCAGTTCCGACCGGGTCTTCTGCATCTCCAGCCTTGATCTCGATTGGTTGAAATAACCACCAGTTAGGGAACCTTTTGATGACACCTAGAATTTTAGTAAAAACTGGTTATTGCTCGTGGTTTTGCACGTTTGTTAGATATTTATTTCTGTCATGGGAATCCGTTGAGATATCAGTATAAATACTATTTTTATTATAATACTAAATTAAAAACTTACTTAATTTAAAACTTTAGCAAAAGTACATTATTTGAAGGAAGCAAGACAGGTTTGTGAGAATCATGAGGTCTGGCACTCGATATTCTCTGCCTACCCCGTAAGGGACTTGGCGTGAAGATATGTATGTATGTATGTACATTGTTTGAAAAGCGAAAGTTGTGCTTGTGATAATTGATGTGGTATTTACTTCCATTTAAATTATATAATATTGTTACGTCTTAATTTGAAATGGTATATCTTGTTTATATTAGTTTTACATTTATACCATTTTTGTTTTTGTTTTTCTCCTTACTGTTATCATTAATATTTTAATATTATGTTATAGTTTTTTGTAAGTTTAATCTCTTTACCTACTGAACCTACTACCTACTGTCTGGTAGAGTTCGCTTTGTTAGGCGATAAGACCGCCTTTTGTGTACTATAAACTATAATTATGTGCTCTTGTTAAAAACTCTCTTGTGTAGCATTTTCTAATAAGTTTAATTGTGCACAATAAAGAGTTCATTCATTCATTCATACTACACATATATACAAACAGTAATTACACGCCGGATTGTGTAGGACCATTGCGTCGGAAACAATAGGGCACCTGATTAATGATTGAACTAGGCCCACTTATTCGTAATGTTCTTTGGGTTTTGCAATATTATTTTAGCTTACATGCTATTTTAATAGCTGGCTTTTGTAGTTTTATTCTATTATTTTAAAATAACAGCCAGTGTAGCAGCAACAAGCAAACTACAAAGGGCAGCTATCAAAATAGTGCGTAAGCTAAAAAATTTTACAGTTTTTATTACACTTGGCTGTTTAATATAATAAAAATAAATATTTTTGGACAAATTACACAAATTGATCTAACTTCAAAGTAATGGACAGTCCATTAGTCAAGTAAAACAATTGAAGAACTGACCTGGTCACCTTCCAAAGTGACACAGTCGAGGTGGAACTGCTTGCCCAGCTCGGTGGCACACTCCAGGTTCCGACAAATGAGCGTCTTGCCGAATATATACTTCATGGCCTTCGCGTATTTAGGGTCGTATTTCAACTTTTGCACCATAGCTATTGCATTCTGAAAATGTTTAAACAATTTTTAAAAAAAAGTATCTCCATGATAGACCAAAGAGGCGATTTTAAATATAAGTGAAATCATATTGTGAAAACATACAACCCGTTTAGAATATGAATATTGTCTTTTAGTTAATTTAATTTATAAGTACGAAGACCAAAAGAAACCCATACCAGTCTAAATCATAAATAACATCATACATACTGCGCGCGCGCATACTGACGCACACATACACGCGTGCGTGTGTGTGTGTGTATCTCTGCGGGTACGTGAGTGAGCGTGGGCGTTTGTGTCATTGTGTGTGTGAAACTAAAGGTGATAATTGTTTAAACTTACATTGTCATTAGGGTATATCATATCTCTAACTTGCAGTCGGTTAAGCGGCATGAACGTAACCTCTCCAGGTAGATTCTGTCTGTTCATCTCCTTCAGGATCTTGGTGCCCACTGTGTCTGACTCCACTATGTGGTGGAACAGTCTGTTGCCGGCTGTCACCTATGAAAAAGATTCAACCTACAATAATGAATGAAGACACAAACATAAATATTTACAATTTCATTCACTTGCTCCAGTACTAAATACAGGATTTTTTTATTTTCTATTTCTTTCTATTCTACCTACATCTCCTTCAAACACCAGTACTTCGGCTTTCATCGCATTTAAATGAAAGCCTTTTTAGATACAGCTGTCTTTCATAACTGACCAGTCTCTACAGTTATAATGGTGTAGAGGTCAAAAGTACAGCATAATTTCTATATAGTAGATAGTTCACCACTTGGTCACCCCTAGCATTCTCACATTCATTAATCTTAATCTTTGGACATAATTATTAATATACAAGACAAATAAGCGTGCGCTGACACAGTCCTTTTGATGCTAATAAACATTATGAAAATAATGAAATTAATATTAAAGTAGGTAAAGTCTTTCGAAACCAAATGAAACCATATTGTTTGAAAAAAAAGTGTTTGAGGCTTCAAACATTTAAAACAATTACATTTTACTTTAAATAAAATACTTTTCTATACAAAAACAATACTTTCAATTTTCTTACGCCAGATGTAGGATGTAGCAGGACATGAAAATGTTAAAACGTTATTATATTTGAGATAATAAGTATGTAATTATCAGATACCATAATATTATTATAGTTACCTATAAAGGCACAAGCCAAATTATGAGAAACGGATAACACTTTCGATCTATGAATAAACTGAAAATTAAAAAATATATATCCCACGTAAGATACAAGACGCATTGTTATAACGTAAACAAAGTATAAAACTGGATCCCACCGACCGCAGTCGCATTGGCAGGCTGGTGACGTCATGACTCGTAATAAGTATAACGTATGGTGAGAACAAGTAAGCATTTTCGCGTATTGTTTTATATGAATGTTAATAAAAGTAAACATTACAATTTGGCAACAATATTTACAATGCATTACCATTTAAGGCTTTACTTCCTTATATTAAAACTAGCTGACCCAGCAAACTTCGTATCGCTTGACATTAATGCTTCGACAGTAGCGCAGTCTGTCGGATCCGATGTGAAACATTCCAAAATCAAACGACTTATTATTAAAAAATTAATTAAAAAAACATTTTCCAGGAGACCAAATTGTGAATCTAAACCATTCTCGAGTTCCCTTGAACACGCACAAAAACTTTCATCAACATCGGTCCAGCCGTCTAGAAGGAGTTCAGTGACATACACACTCACAGAAGAATTATATATATAAAGATTAGGAAGGTCCTTTCAAAGTAACCCTGTATAATCATAAGATCAATGAAATTTTAGATGCTACATAAAGGCACAGGCAAGTTAGTTATACAATTTAAAAATATGTAGTACTACCTCTACTGCAGTGTAGATGGTCTTGTCACAAGTGAAATTTTCTATAACCGGTCCATAGTACATTGTAGCCACATTTGCCCACTCTCCGCCTCGCTCTTGGAATGTTTCTAAAACCTTCCGTACACTGTCTCTACCGTTCAAAATTGGCTGGAACAAACGCACCATTGAAATAAATAACATATAAAAAGAAATTGAACTTATTACAAAGATAAGAATCGCTTTTTCGTTATTGTGTGGAAGCGAGAGTTGGGTATGTCAGAAAGATCATGAAAGTGATCGAAATGAGAGCACTACGGAAAATCTGTGCTGACCGCATTCGTAACAGTGAGATCCCAGAAAGAGTAGGATTGAAAGAAAGTGTTGGTGTTAAAATGCGAAAGGGCATGCTCCGCTGGTTCGGTCATGTGGAAAGGATGACAGATGAAAGATTGACAAAGTAGATATACAATGCGAATGCTAATATGGATGTAGGTGCCCGGGGAGTACAAGGCTGACAATCTACGATCAGATCAATCGGATATTATCCGAGGGTGGTGACAAGAGTCTCCGAAACCGGCTTGTTTGTATGAAAAGGGTAATGAATGTGAAGGAAGCAAGACAGGTTTGTCAGGATCGTGAGGTCTGGCACACGATACTCTCTGCCTACCTCGTAAGGGACTTGGCGTGAAGATATATATGTATGTAATAATCTCTGCTAGATTGTTACTTGTTGCAGTTACCCGGTTTTTCTCCTTAGATCTTCATCAGATCCTTAGATGTTTATAACAAATATGTAATCCGGTAAAGGAACACCATCAAAATCGGATGAGTACTTTTCGAGATAATCGTGAACATACAGACATACAAACTTATATATTATAACTAAAAATATATGTGAAACCGTATAATTACTTCATGGAAATATTAACAATGGATTTATATCAATCGCGAATGATGAATCAAGTAAGTTATGATCGAGTAAAATATTTTTTTATAATTAAAACTAGCGGCTCACCCTAGCTTCACTCGGTTATGTAAACCTTTCTCGTCAATCACTTTATCTATTATATAAAACCGCATCAAAATTAGTTGCGTAGTTTTAAAGATTTAATCATACAAATGTACGTAGGGACAAAAGAAGCGACTTTGTTTTATACTATGTAATGATGTAAAATCAACAACATCAATATTTTTTTCGATGCATCAACACATTTGCATAGAAATGCAGCGACAATACTTACAAACGACAACTGGAACACACTTAGTCCTTGCGATGTGGTGTGTTTGTGGTACGTGTGAAATAAGCCTTATTATTAGAAAAAACATTTGTTTTTTGCCTTACAATAACAGTGAATGCAAAATATTTATTTCTGCAACATTAAACAAATGACATAAATCTCACCTTGCCAGCCATAGAACGGAGGGCTTGGTCAGCTTTCGCCAAATCCTCTTTGAGTGAAGATAAATTCTGGGTCAACGTAGTTTCCTTTCGCCACAGTTCACTAAAAAAATATATTTTTTACCCTATAGTCTGTCTTTTAAGATAGTTTTTTGTTATGTAGTGATTTTATTTTTGACGGTTTTTATTGACGTCCAGACGTAACAACTTTGCAATCTCTACTAATATTATAAGTGGTAAAATGTGTTATACGGCTTAACCAATTTTAATGAGGCATATAAATAAATTACAGCTCATTCAAAAAGAAAAAGCAAAAAGAGGGCACCAGCGTCCTTAGCATGACAACATCATATTGCGAAAAGTTCCACTAGGAGTAAATTATTCTGTATTTAATCTTTAATTATTAATAAATTCTTAGTTGGTGTGTTGTCATGATAAGGACGCTGGCGCCCTCATTTTTGGTTTTTCTTTTTGAATGAGCTGTAATTTATTTATATGCCTCATCAAAATTGGTTATTAAAGGAATAGAATTCGTTTTAACCGTGTCAGTCACAAACTGTATAGTTATGTATATTGTTATTGTACCTAAATTCTTCTTAAATTCTGTTAAACGCCTTTTCAATACTACGTTAACAGTTTTTCGAGCTCCACTACAAATAGTCTTATCCATTGTTTCTAAATGTCTGAATTGAGTATGTAAAATTCGGCAAATTTTTTTATTAAATTAATAAAGTCGAATAATGTTCACAAATTTTTGACATAATATGTGACCATAGAAATTTATAAAAGGTTTATATAATCCTAGCAGATGTTCTGACATGTTCATCGTTTTGCCAGCTACACAAAAAAAAGTTCCGATATAATTAATTCCTACACTTTTCAGGCGGACAGTAAACCTTGACGAAGAGCATAGGCAAATTTTTTCCCTAATATCTTAACTAAACAAATTTACGCGTGGTAGCTAAATAATTTTAACGCAGGCGTAGTGCAATATCTTGCTATACAATTTATTAATAATTTGTACTTTATTAATTGTGCCTAAAATGGAATTCCACCAAGCGCCGACAATAAAAAATATAGATAACTAAGACAACGTTAAAAACTCACTTCCTGGTGCTCTGCTCCTGATCCTTCCGTTTCTTGCACTCGTAGTACTGCTTGTTGTGTTCGTCGATGGCAATCCTTTGCCTCTCCATCTCCTTAGTGGTCTCCTCTATCCGTTTCTCCAGTTCCGTCAACTTGACCGCATCTCGGCGGAGATCCTCGCGTAATTTGTTCTCGTGGTCCTTTTTATCTTTTATCTGCTTGTTTAGTGATCTGAAATAAAATTATTTACTGACATCTCCCCGCTAGTAAAATTGTTTAGATTGCTGGAGGCAAACAAACCAAATGCCTTCTAAAGGTCGAGAATATTTATTTTTGCCAGTAAGACCGTGGCCATGACTATGTAGTAGTTTCAGGCTCCCTTGGCCGGACCATACTGCCCAGATATGTACCTTTTTATTTCTGCAATTATAACATTAGTGCTTGTTATGTTCATATAAGGACTGAATCACACCAGCCTTTATGCACTATATTAGATGTCTATAAGCGACGCACTTTTATTTTCACCAAACATTAAGTCCCCTTGTCCTCAAATATTCCAACGTCAAAAAAACTGTTTGAAAATCCTAGAGCTAGTCAGAGTCGTGCTTGGTGCAGGTGAATAGAATAGAACAGAATAAAATATTTTTTTAATTCCAAGTATTTAAACTAATATGGTTAGCCTCGTGTTTGTGGGGGCTCCGTAGCAGAATATACCATCTGCATTGCTGCCAGGCAGCTCATAAAAGGCGAGCATAAGCTTGCCGACACACACAACGTGACTTCTGAGTAAGTGGTATAGTTTCGAAGCGATTTGCCCGGATTGGTACCACCGCCTTACCTATTCCTGCCGCCATAACGTCAGCGCTTGCCGTTAACGTGTTCCGGTTCGAAGAGTAAGGAAGTCAGTAAACTTACTTTTGCTGGAAGCCTAACAATCCGGCCTCACCACCATTACCACCTTCGGTATCTCTAGACAGCGTGAATTTCTATTCATCAAAAAATCCGTCTGCTCGTTTGCCTTCCAATATCGTAAAAAAAGCACACGTAGCCTAAAATTCCTACCATAAGGTAACATGTATGGTATTTATAAGCGACAACTGTTTCTTACCAAAAGGAGATCCACCTTGCTCTCTATCTTATACATAAAAACTCACTTCAGTTCCTTCTCAATCCACCGATCCCTGTCTTGTTTGGATGTGAACTGTGTCCCCCTCCCCTGCTTGGCGTACAACTCCTGTCTTTTCTGTTGGTTGAGTGCCAGTGCCCGGGTACACTCCTCTTCCCGCGCCTTCATCTCCTCGTACTTGGGTTTCAGTTCCTCTAACTCACGTTCCTTTTCGGAAATCTGTTGTCTCAGTCTTTCCAGTTCAGCTTCTGCTCTTTCCTATAAATTTAATTTATAATCTGTTAAACTTTTCGAACTTTGTTGCTTCCCAACGTATGTTAAGATCGAAACAACATTTCAGACATTTTCTTGATTGTACGAAATAATACATTTTTAAGACTATATTGATGGGAAATCCCAATAATACAAGTATTATAAATACGAAAAAAAAACATTTGTTTTTTTAGTATGCTTTTCTTTCATGTTGCAACAATATGATATAATTTTTGTATTGAAATCGTTGGAAGACTATTTCAAATTAGGTTTTGAGATACTTGACTTTGACTTGTGCTTATACCAATGTTGTTGTATGGAGGCTGGAGTCAGGTGTGTCAGAAACAGGATAAGCGTAGAATAAATGCAGTTAAAATAAGAACGCTAAGGAAAATCTGTGGTGTAACGCTCACTGACCGCATTCGTAACAGTGAAATCCGAGAAAAAGTGGGATTGAACTAAAGTGTTGATGCTAAATAAGAAAGTACACGCTCCGTTGGTTCAGTCACGTGAAATGTCATTTGGCACGCGGTACTCGCTGCATACCACGTAGCGGACATGGCGTGAAGATTGTATGAATATAGGAAACTGAAGAATGATACAGGCCAGGGCTTCCCAAACAGTGCGTCGCGACGTCCGCGGACGTCGTGGCACTGTCCCAGGGGCGTCGCGTGTCCATCAGAATTTGACCCCCCCCACTCCGGGCGTCGTACAAAAATAGCAAGTCCTAAGGGGGTCACAGTACAGATAAGTTTGAGAAGCCCTAATATATATTATATAATACTGATTTTGAGGAAATAATTTTATTAAGCAGGCGTAACCGCGAACGAACGGCCGCATACGGAGACTCGGACGGAATTTTATATAGAAAATATCGACCTAATGATTGAATAAAAGGTGATTGACGTCTCTGGATGTGGCCGCAAGTCCTATATAAAACTAGTTGACCCGTCAGACGTTCTTCTGCAATGAAAAAATTGGGGTGTCACCCTTATCACTAAGGGGTATGAAAAAGATTCACCCTCATCACTTAGTGTTATAAAAAATAGCTGTTGGCCGATTCTCAGACCTACTCAATATGCTCACAAAAATTCATGAAAATCAGTCAAGCCTTTTAAGAGGAGTATGGGAACGAACCTTGGGACACGAGAATTTTACATATAACTTACTTTTGACTTATTGTCTCCATCAACATCATCAGTCAGATCCTTAATAGCCAGCTCCAGTTTGGTCTTCTCTCGCAACAGTTGTTGCTGTTCCGTCGACAATATGTCTTTCTCTTCACGAGCTGCGGCCACATCTTTACGCGCTTCTTTTAGTTTTCTAAATTAAACGAAAATTGAAAATATTATAATGTTCACCCCAAGCGTTAATACGCTTCCTAACAGTCCTTTCTTCACAAAAGATAATCAAATAAAAAAAAAACCTGCAAATAGGAATTGAATCTGCAACCTACGCCTCTCACTGGCAATTCCAAATAATTTCATGCGGTCAAATTTCTAGCTTTCGTCTCATTACAAACGTGGATAATTATTTCTCATCAACCATTTATGTCGGCGCAACACTATTTTTGCTCTAGCGCCGCTTAGAGCGACGTCACCGTATTTTGAGATTAAACTTTGCTTGCTTTGAGTATGGTCTTCAGAATTATACATATCATTTTAGAACTCCATTTAATACTATTTTCTCGCAATTTTTCTTTCTTTCGGAAAAAAAAATTTGGTATTAGCTTTGGTTCGACACTCTCCCCCAACCCCACGAAATTATTGAACGCCTTTTATTATGAGCAAACGAAGTTTTAGGTAGAGGACATTTTATAGTAAAGATCTTAAAAGCACAAACAATTACCTGTTGGCTTCTCGGACATGGTCCTGAGCTTCCCTGACCATATCGGCATAATGTTGTTGTTCTTTGCCACTATTTGCGCGCATTTTTTCCAACTCTTCCAATTTTCGCTTGTTTTCTTTATGTTCAGTGTCATGTATTATAAATTCCAGAACTCTTCTGGACCTATCCCACTTTTGATACTCCTTTAATTCTTCTTTCTCCTCCTCTAATGTTTTCAAGCGTTCTTCAATAGTTTGGAGGAAGTCATTAATTTTTTCCACCTAAAACCAAAAATATTTTTTAAATGTCACCTGAACATTATAAGGTTTCAGATGAAAAAGTCTGTCTATCACCCTTTTACGGGTATAACACGGGAACGAAGATTAAGTTCAGAGGTGATTTTTTTTCAAAAATCAAAACAAAAAGGACTATATATAAAGGGGAATTAAAGTTTGTAAGAAAAACGTTACTATTTAACAGCTGGTTGACTGTTTTATATACAATGAAAGAAAGAATTTGCCCTCGTATTTCCCTGTTACTGAATACCTGAGCTCTAGTTACTCCCACAAAGCAAGCCGAGCTGTGAGGTAGCTTGAAGATCAACCGCAATATAGCTTTTGTAAAGAGAAATTTCTTTTCTCTTCCGCTCAACGAAAAAATGACGCCATAGAGAAGTTTCACTTCTTACGTGTGAACACTAATACACACATGAATTTTTCCCGTTGCTTATTATTATTTCGATTATATATTATGTACTTCGTTGGCGTAGTGATCCACCCCATCACCACAAAGTGAATTAAACTGATAATGTAAACTAGTAAACCACTCTGTTGTCCGACTACTGGAACTAGACATGATTGCAGTCACTGGTTTATATCGCATGGCGTTAAGCAAACCTAACATTAAAAAAAACTTAAAACTTAAGGTTAGCATATTATTCTGTTAACAGTGCGGAGAGTGTCAGGTTGGTGCGCATAGCAACGCAAAGCGCTCAGGCGGGCCGAGGGGCATCGAACCGTTGGATTTTTGTTACTCTCAAATCACTCTGCTATTGCACTCTAACAACTCTACTTTATAATCGTCAAGAAAGTGGCGAGTCTGGTAGTTGTTGTACATAGTTTAACATTAAAATTGCGCAAAATATATGAAAGCAGTCTTGGCCCCATCCCAGCTCATCCAAAGGTGCGCTATCATTTTAGCTTTATTTTATATTTATTTTCTACATACAATTTTTTTTTTAATATCAACAAGTAACTAGGACATAATTAGAGATAAATAATCCTTTAACAAAGTCATATTTCGGAAATTTTTAAACAATCATATAACAGGCAATATCGATTCACTTGACAATTAAAATTACCAACCAAGATTTAGTTTCAAGGTTGACAAGCATTCGCATTTATAATTTCAAAGAGGTGTCACTGTTGTTATAAATATTTTATTACTAAAGAATTGGTTTATAAGCAATATGAGACTATTAACAATTATTACCTTTCCTACTGTTTCTTTGAGAATTGTGACAGATTCTTCTCGTCTTTCATCATACACTCTGGTCCCAGCCACTTCTCGCAGTAACTTCAATCTTTGAGAGTCAGGTGCAACTGCCATTTGGTTAATCTGAAAAGGAGTATTACATTTTGAGATTGAGATATCAACGTTGTAACTACAATTCAGACTGAATCTTTTTTTCAAATAAACAGTAAAATACATGATTGTTATTGTAATGCAATCGAAAATATATATATTTATGAAATAGTATAGAGCATTCCTATTAACAATACAGCCTTATACATATTGTACAATATATGATTGAAGTAAAAAAAATAATTGTAGGTAAACTACGCAGTCTGCTATTCACCTAAATAAAAAGTGAATTTACAGTAAATTGTAACACTTTGAATCTTGTTTACTGTTTGTTTACGTTAACATTTTGGGTTGTCTGTGATTTTCGTTTATTAGATTATTTATTCCTACCAACTAGGTAGATAATTAGAGGCAAGCACTGCTTAACTGTTCTGGTTGTGACTAGGTGGTAAAGGTTTGTGAAGAGTTGTTGTTATCACAATTTTTACTGCCGCAATTATTCCTGTTGCTGAATTAATTCAGCATGAGGAAGATTGACCACCAAAATACTGATGGTAAAATAAGCATTACAGGTACCATCAGTAAATCTGAATTGCAATTCTAAAAAAATATTAAAGCACTACACAGCAAATGCAGGCAGTGTGAAATATTACCTTTCCCTGTTTGACAATATAATAAGGATTTGAATTGGACAATCCTGCACTTTCTAGTAGATTTAATACTTCTGATCTGGGTACCACTTTTTTGTTCAGGAAAAACTGATCTTTTTTGGAACCAATCACTCTTCTTAGGAAAATTTCATCTTTCTCAATCTGAAAAGGAAATAATAACTTTTAAAAGCTATTACTGCTATTTGAAAATTTAAGATGAGTTCATTTTGAAAATAAATATAAACATTTCACTTTCAATTTCATTTTCAATATAGTAGTTTACACAATATTTATAACAATAATCAATTGTCAATTTTTGGTTATCCATCTGTATCTTTTAGCTTATATTGATTACAGCTTGACTTATTGTTATGTACTGGACTTCAACTCGCAGGTGATGTTACAAAAATAAACTGCAATGTTTCATAGACAAATGTTAGTAACTTTAGGTTACTATAATAACAATAAAAAGCATCAGGCAGTAGAAAATAAATACCTATCAATGGTTGATTTAAAGGTGAAACTAAGCAAATAATAAAAAAAATAATCAAATAATTAATAACACATTTATTTCATATAGACTATACAAAGGTATTTGTGAGATGTTTATATAAATATAAAAACTAGTACCAGATCGGAACACACTAAGAAATTGGATAAAATGTATAGACCAAATGACATAGAAATATCATACAGAGATAAATTTCTATAAATTTTAAAGAAAGAAAAAATTTCGCCCCAGACAGGATTTGAACCTGTAACCTTTCGTCTCAAGCCGACGAATGCTCTAACCAATAGAGCTACTGAGGATTCAAGTCCCGTGGCGAAATTTTTAATTCCTTTCTAACCCGTTTATCTATTATATTAGATTTATAGATATTATATTAGAAATTTATCCCACGCACAGGGCAAGTGCTAAAAAAATATAAATGCGATCATACAGAGAACTGTCAATTTTTTTAAGCTTAGTAGGTGATCCTTGTACTCATTTGTCTTACCCTATGAAAAATTGATAACTTTCATTTATTGTAGCTAACTAAGGTTTGCCTTCAACCGCCAATATATTTAACAGTGTATTATTACAACTATAAAAAAAATTTAACACATTAGTAAAAAGTCCAACTATGCAAAATGTTATAATAGTATTACAGTCCCAATACACCTTTATTAAAATGTTATAATGATCTCTTTTAATATCCATATTCTAAATATTAAGAGAAAATATTATGAAAAATATTTTATAAAGAATATGATATATAAGAATACTTTATTGGTTAAAACAAATCTAATGATACTTCAGTCCTATTACAAATCAAGCAGAAGCTACAAGGTAATTAAGGCTTTCATACATGCAAAACATTTCAACCTTTCAAACTTGCCCACACCTAGATAAAAAACAAAAACTCACAGGTATTCTGTTATCCGAGTTATCAAATATAATCTCCACAAAAGCTGATATCACCCTGGGTCCAGTGCCTTCATGTAAAAGAGCCAATCTTTGTTCAGGTCGAAGATGCGAGAATTCATCACTCAATACAAATTGTATAGCTGGAAACAATTTCACAAGTTTTATAGTTTTGTTTTAGAACCACAATAAAATATCTCTGGACAAATTATCTACATGAATTAGTCTAAACTACTTCAACTATTTTGGGACATTTTAATCTATGATATATGATACACTACATTTTTAAATATAAAATCTAATATCAGCCAGAAGTTTAGATCACCTCTGAGGTTTACCATTCGGGAGTTGGACTTGACTTTATGAGATTTAGGGTTCGATCCCCAGGAGGGGCAACAAAATGAAAATGTATCTTTTTAATTTTCTGATAAGACAATAGTCTTGCCACCTATCTATCACACAGTGAGTCTTAGTATACTCAGCTAGTTTCGAGCGCCCTGGTTGTCTTTCTGTTTACCTCTTAATGTGGGGTGTACAGTAACCTAGGGTTAATGTGGGGTGGCCAGTAGAATTCCATGTGTGGCATGAGATAGTGATGGATTAGTAAAATCTTTGTAGTGTATAGACAATCGTAGTTTGCTATCTTATAACACAAAAGACATCTTAATTAGAAAGAAATATAGATTTAATGTTAACTCCTTAAGCTATTTTCTCTTGAAAACATTATAATCAGCATCTTATGAAATGAACAAATAATTAATAAACAAACAACTTCAGATTACTACAAAATACTTAGTAAGTATTGATTACAAGAAAAATTGGATTGTATTTTGCTAATAATTGTTATTATAATAGCACATAAGGATACAAGTAAATGTGGACTGAAGAAAGTGTATCCGACTGCATATAAAGACAGAAACTTTAAAATGAATGTAAATATTGATTAGAAAATTAAGGAGTTAAATGTAAACTTACCATGAAAGAAATTACTTTTCCCAGAACCATTTCTTCCAACTACAACATTATGTCGTTTATCAAATGGTTCTACGACAATTTGTTCGCGGTAACTCTTAAAACCCTGAATGATGACCTGTAAACAATAACAAAGGAAGCGTATATTTCTGAATTTAACAAAATTATTTCACATCGAATGTTACACTTTTTAAGAAAAGTATGACGTAGTGTTAATTACCTGTTTGATATGCATTTTTATTGTTTTGCTAAACAAAATACAATTTTACAACAAAAGCAAGCCATTCACCGCCATTTCGCAGTTGACAATTGAGATGTCAAAATTCAAATTGTCAAATGGTAGTTGTCACTTGTCACTAGTCAACATGCTCACTTGTCAGCAAAACGAGCGGTCCAATGTTGCCACTTTAGTGAATATTTGGTGCATGAAAGCGTTACACTGAAAATACCTTTTAAAAGTATTTAGTGATTTTTAGAGTTATTTAATGAATGTAGAAAAAAATCGAAAACTCAAGTTTTCTGTACTCTCTCATATTAAACAGATTTGACCTCCTAAGTTTAAGTAAAAAATATACTAGATCCTTCTCTTACAAAACTAATCAAGCAGAAATTATTGTTATCACCATTTTCCCTGATTTACAGTAGTCGATGAACGTGAAATTGATTAAAACACATACATATAAATATTAAAAGTAAACTAACAATAAATACATGTTTAAAAACATGTGTAAAAAGTAATATGTATGTGTTTCCATGACTGGATTATGATTGTGATAAACCATAATATTGCCTAAATAACTTGTACTATTATTAATGTTATGACTAACAGGATTTAGTACAATTTTGTTTGACGATTTATTTGTCGTTTGATTTTATGATTGAGATATTAATTGTTGGAAGTCTCCTGTAAGCCGTCATACTCTCATGTTCCAGCATGGAGGGTAGGGTATCCACTAGACTTGCACAATAGTCCTTACCCAGCCACAAGTCAAAACATTAATGTATTTATTTCCTACATATTTTTAATTTATATCTAGACAGATATAGTAATAATTTTAAGAAAATCATGTGCTTCCTTATTTTTAGATTTTATAAATGACTAAGTATGTTTTCCAAATTGTAATTGTTGTGTTTTTAATAAGTTTATAATGTTGCTAGTATCAAGTACGAAGTAGTATATATGTTGACAACTGTCAACTGTTGACAACTTATTGCTGATATTTGAAGGAGATTTGACGCAAACTGCAGCAAAAAAAATTGCATGGAAATTGGAAATGTAACCTTGTTGCGGCAAATTTATAATAATTATTCGATTCATTATTAATTAATATTGAACTTTTAAGCTTGAAAGAATAGTAGACGGTGTGAGAATACATTTAAATATGGAAGGATTTGAGATTAAAATAGCCAATAACAGAAAGGTATATTTTTTAAACTTACGATTTTTGGAAACGATGCAGTATTTGTATTTAATGCAAAATATTTACAGGGAAAAGGCATGTTTGCTACCAAGCAATTTAAAAAAGGCGATGTAATACTAGAGGAAGATCCATTGTTGTCATGCCAATTTGCGTGGAACGCTGCGTACAGATACTTGGCCTGTGATCATTGCATGAGGTAATTTTTTTAATACTATTTTAAACAGAAATAAACAAGGACTGTACAAATAAATTTATTTTACCAAACGAGGAATTGAAACAATTTCTTTTTCAGAAACATGTGAAGTTTTACTATGCTTACTTCTTAAATAAATTTTAAGTTTAGCTACAGGTTACAAAAAAATCTAAAGAATTTTATTATTGTATGTGGTTTAAGTGAAGTGAAGCTGATATTATTGGTTGACTGGTCCCAATTAGTAGATAGAGTGTATGTTATGTTAGCCTCTCACTGTACTGCTTGTAGGGCCCGACTAAAAGTTTTATGAGTTTATGGCATCATATACTTTTGTAAATTATATTGATAAGAAAAAAAGACAAGTCCGCTAAGTTTCTTTCGCCGGATCCTCAGTGTGTGGCCATGTTCTGATCCAGTGGTAGGTTTCATAATTATGTAGATGTGTCACAAGAATCTTTTGATTTTGAAACTAAGAATTTTTACACTTTATAGGCCATTAGAGACACCAGAACAAAATGTCAGACGTTTATCAAATAAACCAGACATAGTGCTACCACATTCCAACTGCTTTGAGTCTGACCTGTTAAATATCACCAGTTGTAATCAGTGTGGAATTTTATACTGTTCTGAGGAATGTAAAGAAACATCATATGCTGTTTACCATAGAACTTTGTGTTATATCCAAAGTGAAGCTCAACATCCTATCAATCTGCTTGTGGACACATGGAAGTTTGTATTATTTTTATCTATTAATATTTCAAAGTTTTACACACATAGATTAACTCAGAGATTAACTTACTACACTTGACTAAAATTCTACTTAAAATAATTAATTGTTTGTCCAATTTGTAAATATTTACTTTTAAAATGAATGGAACCAATTCAAAAGACCAAAAACAATTTATATAGCTATTAAATTTCAGGCAAATTCACTATCCACCAGAAACGACAAATATAATGCTGCTTGTTAGGATGTTAGCCTACATTGAACAACATTCAGATCCTACAACTGCAATATCGAATATAAAACAGTTTTATCATAGAACTGTCAATGAAGATGCCGAGTTAGTACACAAGTTGTTAGGTGAAGAATTTAATAGTCAGTTGAATACATTAAGAGAAATGACATCTAATGTAATTAGTGGAGAATATATTCAAGAGGTAAGATATATAACTATAACCCGCACAAATTAAGTGTGCACCTCGCTCTGTGACAACATTTGTTATTACTAATTTTTTATTCATTTATCATGATAAAAGTTCAGTTTAAAAGGGGTCACATTCCTGCAGAGTGTACAGTTGATTGGTACTAGTTGTAATAAAGCTTTTTAATTTCCATTACAGTGTAGTTATTACTTCTGTGGTCTAGTGATCTTATATTGGTTTTAATAATAAATAAATAAAAATAAACATTCCTGGACAAGTTACACAAATTTAATCTAACCCCAAAATAAGCAAATTATGTGCTTGTGTTATGGGTGTTAGACAACAATTCTAATACATAGAAATACTTAAATAGATACCAGAATAAATTTAATAAACACCTAGACCTGGAAATGCCTGCCCCCGTCGGTAATCAAACCTAAGCCTTGCAGTTGGTCAGTGTAGTTAGGCATGTACGCTAGCCATTCGACCAAGGAGGTGGTCTATTAATCATTTGGTTTGCCGGAAGTGCCCCGTGTAATAAGCTTGTATTCATATCTTATTTTTTAATTTTACCACACTATGACGGCAGGTATAGGCAAGGTGGAGGATACTAATGTGAGCAAGGTTGCAATATTCTTCAGTTTACTATATGTAGGATTACTATATTTATTGCATGTAAATAATGTTTAGCTCATATGTTTTAGTTTGATAATTGTGTTAATAAAAAACATCATGGTTAATGGTTATATTTTCAGTTCCTTACACCTGAAGGTTTTTGTACATTGATGGCATTAATTGGTACTAATGGTCAAGGTATTGGTACAAGTCCACTTGCACTTTGGGTGAATTCTGTCTCTGAATTAACCATGTCTGATGATGAACGACAGCAGCTTGATGTGTTTATTGATAAACTATATCAATATGTGGATGCAGGTTAGTTAAAGAACTTTTTATTCTAGAATTATATTATAAGGGTTGATTTTAATTAACTCTTTTGATAATTAGACAAGGATTGATGAAACTTTTCAAATGAAAGTTAGTTTCTCCAACTGGTTATAGTAATTTCATGCATTAATTTCGATAAACTGTTTAATGAAACTTTTCAAATGAAAGTTAGTTTCTCCAACTGGTAACATTATTTTCATGCATCAATTTCTATAAACTACATATTATCCAATAAGATTGAATTGCAAAAAATAATTATTGCTATCTTATCTTATTTTTTGCAATTATACTAGTTCTGATAACTAGTTTTGATTTGCTAAATACAAGTATTTTATTGCCTGGAGTGCAAAAAAATGGATTATTTCCTTTTTAAAATCTACAATGAAGAAATCAGTATGCAATCTCACATACAAGCTAAAGAGCTATGTCATACAGTTTTTGATTATTTATACGGGATACTTACTATGTATTTTTATTTTATTATTCAATATTATATCATGAGTGTCCTAATAAATAATTAAAAATGTTTGTAATTTGCGACAATTTAAGTTTAAAAATCATATGTCATACAGATTAGCTAGGCTGATGATCTAGCAATTGTTAAGCATTTGGTGTAAGTATTATGCAGATTGACAACATGGCAATGATTTGTGAACTCCATTTCTACCAGTGGAACGGACTTACATGCTGATCATGAATTTGAACTCCTACTCTAGAGTCTAGATAATTTCTATAATTTAAACAAAAAATTATAACTAGTAAAAGTTTAAATTATGTTGCATTGTTTTAGAATCAGGACAATTCCTAAACACTGAAGGGTCTGGACTCTATCAACTACAAAGTGCCTGTAATCACAGTTGCCATCCAAATGCAGAATCAACATTTCCATATGGAAACCATAGAATTCAATTGAAGGCA
Organism: Calephelis nemesis; assembly: GCA_002245505.1. Lineage (NCBI taxonomy): Eukaryota > Metazoa > Arthropoda > Insecta > Lepidoptera > Riodinidae > Calephelis > Calephelis nemesis. The sequence continues at coordinate 125,937 of NJDD01006789.1, read as the reverse complement.
TTAAGAACAATCCTACCAGGAGATGAAATATGTATCAGTTATTTGGATGAATGTGCATTGCAACGATCACGGCATTCTAGACAAAAGGTAATTCTATTTTTTATGTTATAATAATCTATATATTAATACATGATGCCAAAACTTTAGACCCCTTTTTACGAAAATTTTGCCGACACAGGAGTATAAAATTTGGCACATTTATAGTTTATATGTAGGAGAAATGCAGAATGCTAATATTTTTCAATAACAATGCTCATTAAGTACACTGAATTATTATATTAATTACCCACAATAGCATGCATTGGACACACACAAACAAATATATTGATGAAAACAATAAAAGATCACAGATGATGCACAAAAAAGTTTGGAAACAAAGTAGTTGGTCTTAAGAAATTAAGGTGGTGTTTTTATCAACAATTATTTAAAATGTACTATGGTCGAATTTCGACCAATGGGCGACCACTAGTATATATTAATTAGGTAACTTGCAGAGTCTAACGACTTAAGAGAGCTTATTCCCGACTTGGTCCAGGTCCCCTGTGTAGAATAGACCATCATCATTCTGGCCAGGCTTTCG
>NJDD01006789.1:84650-120971 GCA_002245505.1 Calephelis nemesis | reverse complement strand
CCGCGGCGGGCCCGCAGATTCTGTAGAATGTATATTTATATGCAAAAAGTGCGATCACATTTCACGTCCTGATTTTCACCCGCAGCGCCTGCGGTTGTTTGCGGTTCGTGCGGCAGCGGTTGTCTGTGGGTAGAATCGTGCGGGCGGAGATCTTCCGCCGCCTCGGTGGGTTGCGCACCCTCTGCGGTCGCTTGACGGGCGACCATTTCATAATATTAGTACCGATTATTTAACCGCAACGGCCGGCCGCGCGATCATCAACCGCCAAGTTTGCGGGCGATAACTTTAACCGTGGCGGCTGCGGGACCGCAAAAACTACCGGTCTCGTGAGTTTTCAATTAAAACCGCATAACCGCGACCACCGCGGGCGCGGGTAAAAATTGCTCTGTGAGTTCTGTCTCAAGCAATTGACATCCCTGTTTATTTTTTCAAATACAAATTCATAGATTGTTGGTTTATATGGGTACATTTCATTTGTACCAACAGAAAACCTTTGTGCTTGTTTGATTCCTACTATAAAAAATAACATATAATTTCATAGATTTAAGGAAATTTAGTATACCAACTATCTTGTACACTTCCATAAAGTTTAATTATTATGAGACCCTTAAAAATTCTTATAAATAACACATCTGTATGGCCTTACGTGTGTGTATGTGTGATCTGTATGTGGCTAAATAAATAAACTGAACAACATATAGATTTATGTATATGTGTATATTCCGCGGAATTAGTAAAATAAAGGCTTATTCTACACCTTATATAATCCTTGTTGGACCTTGAAAATGTATATTCAGAGAGCATTATTTTATAAAAAATAAATAGAGCTTACAAATTTTAAGAAAAGTAAAAATTACAGAGTAACCTATATTTGAACCAACAGATGTTGCTATAATAAACGTTATTAAAAGTTTGTGAACAATTTATTTCATGACGTAGGTATCTAGAAGGTTCGAAAAAACGCTTTTCCAACGTAATAGTAATTAAATATGTTATTATTCAAAGACAAAATACGAATACGATAGTACTTATTATACACCATCAGAGCCCTTACCATGAGCTTACGGGGCTATACCCGTTAGCGTCTCTACAAATTGTTTGTATTAAAACTTTGAGCAGCACGCATATTGCTAACGAAGAGAACTAAATTCTTCATTCAACTAAATTCATCACACATCAGACCACAAGCGCTATAGATTTCGATCATTATATTACAGAACATTATTTGTAGCAACTCGTGGTAAAGGCTCTATTGCTAGTATTTATAATTATTTGGGGTCTTACCGTGATGCCTAATAGCAAATTTGTTTTAGTAATAGTGTTGGTCCGGGCTCCTTTGTAACATAGACCATCTTCCTTCCTTGCCAGGCAGCTCGTAAAAGGCGAGCATAGGCTCACCGTCACTAACACCATGAATTCTGTCTAGGTGATAGAGTTTAGAAGCGACTCGCCCGGATTGGTACCACCACCTTACCTATTCCTGCCGCCATAACGTCATGATGTGTTCCGGTTCGGAGGTCCCGGCCCCAGGTTGACAACGCACCATTACCACCGTTGGTGTCTCTAGGCGGCGTGAATTTCTTAGCATCAGGAAATCCGTCTGCTTGGTTGCCTTCCAATATTATAAAAAAAAAGATAAAAGTCGACCTTATCACCCAGCACAAAGTTGTAATACTTATGTTATAGACGTTTAACGTATTTAAATAAAATAATTTTTATGCATCATTGTAAGACCTTGATAACCTTAGACGTAAGAGTAAGCAAACTGCTCATCAATTAGATATATAGTTTGAGTAATATGGAAAAATATAGTATGTATAGTATTGTAAATATAGTATGTATGCTTGATGTAATTTGAATTAGGCAACACAGGGACAAGTCTATAAATATTACTAATGTACGAGTCCACGTTGGAATTTAGTTTCGTCATGGATATGGTGTTTTTTTAATTATGACGTTATTATATTATATTTTTTATTTATGTTTTATTGATTTCGCAGAAATTATGGACTTTCGACATTAAGTTTAGCTCGGAGTCGCTTACTATGAAAAAGGTTCTTGAGCTAGTGTTTTTATAGCTGCTTTTGAAAAACTTTTTTATTCAGATAATCCACTTATAGCGATACCGCTTATGCAATTAGCCTTTTGTTAGAATAAATTCAAGTTAATACAAGAGTCCTTTAGAAGTTATAGCAATAACCAGTTTCGAAATAAACTCGAACTAAATTTTGACGATTTTTATCTATTGAGTAGAATATTCGTTTTGACGTATCGCGCCTAAACTGTACGTTTGAAATAATACGAGCTACCCAAAATTAAGCAAATGAAAACTACCACCTGAACACTGTAAAAACCAATTTATAACGTATTCCAAAACTTCTCCCCCAGGGTTAACAGAATATAAAACTTTACTCAAGGCTAAGTCTTTAGCGACTGAACGTTTTTTCCGGGTCTTAGGTTGATGGAATCTCTATTTTGAAATAAAAACTTTTTGCGGTTTATGTGTGTTTAGAATTTATTACAAAAATATTTCTTACCAACATAATCTGTCACTTCGTGCACACAAAATAAGTGCTAACATATGTCGCTGTATCTATGACGTAATAGCATCACTAGATAGTATAAAACAAAGTCGCTTCCTCTGTCTCTATGTCCCTTTGTATGCTTAAATCTTTTAAATTACGCAACGGATTTTGATGCGGTTTTTTTAAATAGATAAAGTGATTAAAGAGGAAGGTTTATATGTATGTTTTATACCCGTGCGAGGCCGGGACGGGCCGCTAGTTAATAATAAAAGTACTTAATGATTTAAGAAACAATTAAGAAAATTGAACGAATTTGAAATTTGGACTTAATGTTGTGATATGGCCTAGTTAGGTAGGTAAATGTTTATTTCGTCTTCGGTTTCCTTGGTACGTATTTTTATACGCACTTTTCCTTCAGTCTTCCTCAGGGGTTATGCGGTTAAATGTTTTTTTATTCATTAATAACGACTCAATTAAATTAATCTGATCAAAATATGTGGTTAAATGCTGAGCAGCAGCTTGCCTAGATTGCCTGGCATTACCTTTTCCTGTTTTTTGGTAATTTGGAACCACTTCTTTGTATAGCAACGTATATTGGTAATTGGTAAATATGGGTCTGGAGTCGGAATATAGTGACTAACGACTTTTGGCGGGAAAATATAATGATGGCGCATAATATACCTATTAAGAGAAGTCATCTAATTATTTCAATTACACTACAGGTTACTAGGCAGAACTTTTTATACCGCAGATAATATGGGGATGTTGTTGCGAACTTACCAAACTAATTCTAAGTTACCGCTATATTCTTTCAATGATAGTAATAGAAAGAGAAAGAAAAGGTTTAATGCTGTACATTTCTATAGACGTTTATTCTTTAATCCGAAAACGTTACGAGTTGACATGTCCGATGTCTTCCATCTCGTTTACACTTAAAATAAGTTTAGTCAGTGCTCAACAAGAGTTTCAACCATTTTTTGCGGTATAAATAGTGGCGTATCTATATTTTAATTGAAATATTGAGATGACTTCTCTTAATTGGTATAATAGGCGTCCATAATGCTATCATTATAGCATTTTCCCTCCAAAATTTGTATGTATCACCATATCCAGGTCCTAGACCCACATACCCTTAAAAAGGTTTTTAAGCAGGTGTTTATACCGCTCGCTTTAAGAAACGCTTATATACCCACTCTTTTGTTTGAGTAAATTTGAGTTAACATGGGACCTGTTCAGGCCATTTGGCGGGAACCGGTTTTAAAATGAACTCAAACCAAATTGCTATTTATACATATTTGTTTTAACGAATCGCGACTAGGCTTTGTTTTAAGTTATAATGAGTTCATCCAAAATTAAACAAACAAAACCGCCTGCATGTATGCTGTCTTTTTAAAATGAAACAAAAACGAAAGAGATGGAACATTTTACACTTGTCAAATTAGTCCGGACATGTCAAAATGTGACGTTTTTAATGAACGTTTTCCAAAGAAACGTCTCTACAAATGTCGTGTACAGACTAAGCAGCACTAAACGTGTTTTGTCTTTTTCTGTTATTTTCATTGAAAAGAGATAGTGATAACTTAAATTAGTTTTGTGAGTGCGCAAAAATTACTACCATTGTAATATAGTTAAGCTAGTGTTGTGTAATATTCAGCTAGTACAGTCCAATATAGATTTATTAGGATTTAATTAAAATTAATTATATATGTCATTTTTTGTTCCTTTTCTTGAATTGAAATATTAAATAGTCTTAATAATTAAGATTAATTAAAAGAAATGATTTGTTATGCAAATTGTAGATAATACCTACATATATGTTTATGACCTGTAATATTTAATTTAAGTCATTCTTGTTACCGCAAGGAATAAATAAATATAAGCAAGGCTTACCGTTGTCCGACTTCACTCTCTTTTTGTTCAAATACGTCCTGCTAATGGTTCAATATTAATAGTTTTTTAGTTTTCGGCAATAACATATCTTGTACCAAAAAACTATAAAGCTAGGTTTTTTATGGCAAAACACAGCGATCAAGCTCTCGGCTCCCCTGATGGTAGAAGATAACTGCAACCTATACGCACCATAGATGTTGTGGGTGTGTCACCGCCCCCCAGTCTGGGTGTTAATCCTATTGTGCAATTCTACCCTAACCTCCGGACAGCTACATAACCTATGTGGTGAGCTACGTGGATCCCTATCCGGGCAACTGTCAGCATAGCACTCTGCCTCCAGTGGTCGTTGGTAATAACACGTTTCGCCTTTGCTCGCTTCTTACGGGCTACTAGGCAGGACGGTAGTTGATATATGCTACATAGAGGACCAGGAGAAGGAGCTAATTATATTGTACTTGAGTAGACCGTAGAAATAGCCCTTAGTATCCCTTTTATCTCCATTGTAAAATTCAAAAGTAAGCGTCTGTTATTAAAATATAACTTATGTGGTTATTTTTTAAAACTACCTACATAGACTGTTTAAAACATGCGCAGTTATCATACTGGTGGAACGCTCACAGGGCCAGGGTAGGAGGAGGGGGAGCGACTTTTACAAAAGCTGTGATATTGAGCTCTCAAGCTACCAGCCCGGTGGCTCCTCTTTGGCCCGTATGTGTGATCTACGAAAAGTATCGTCACGCCCATATCCCTGAAGAGGTAAGCAGAGGCATNTTTTTATTATAAAATTGGAAAAACCAAATTTTCTTATTGTTGTCAGACCTAGGAACCGCACCCAGGGCCTCAAGCACTTCATCGCAATAGTGGTGTAGCGGTCCAGCTGTTGGAATTGACTGCAAGAAGTCCCGGGTTCGATTCCCGGGTCAGGCAACAAAAATAAAATATGGTATGGTAGCGAGGTCCGGTGCGCAGACACGTCCGACCGTGTAGTCAGCTGACGTAGGTATGTCCGTCTAATGAATTATTTTTCCGCTTTAGTCTAGCTTTAATTTGCTTTGTTTTTTTTCTTTATTGATTTAACCTTATACGTTTTGTTTAGGTTAAAGAAATGGGTATAGTCACCTTCAACTGTTCTTGTTTAGCTGAGGATTTGGAGAAAATTTTCGAGGTAAGTAATTTAACAATTTTCAATTTGGACTTGACTGCATGAGGTCCCGGCGCGGGTTCGAATCCCAAGACAGGCAACAAAAGAAAATTGGGCTTTTCCAATTTTCTAATAAAAATGTTGCTTGGGATTGGATACGTGCCCGGTTGGCGATAGGCTTATACACTTATAGCCTATCATATTGTAGGACTTAGTGTCTTTGGCTAGTCGTGGTGCCCTGGTTGTGCCTCTGCCTACCTCTTCGGGATGTGGGTGTGAAGATACTGAAGAGACTTTTGTTAGAACAAACATTATAAACTTCTACTGTCTTTTCAAAAGAGACCAATACGGTTTTTAAGAAAAAGAACACCTTTTCACCACTATTGAAGAAGGAGGAAATGTATACCTACTCTAGCGAGATTAAACTTAGTCACTTCCTTAACAGTCAGAAGTTTCGCGTTATAAATCGTTTACTAAACTTTTATCGAAAGTAAGGGAGACTTAACAAATTTGTCCTCATATTAAGAAACGTAGACTAAAGTACTCCCGAGGTTTTGAAGAAGTATAGTCTTTTTATTACACTATCATAGTGACTATAATATCAATTAAAACCTTGGCGTACTTTGTGATAGTTGTGTTTTCCCTAAGAAAGTCATACTTTTTTCTGCTCATTAGGTCTCAATTTCGTATTGAAAGTGTCGACATAAAGACTGTTTAAAAGATAATTGACGTGTCAGTGCGAAATCGTTAACATATACATAATTGTAAAAAGGAGGTTACGCGTTCGACTCTTATATTTTTTTAAGTACGTATTTAATCAATTTCTCCGTCATTTCTGAACCGATTTCCAAATTTTTTATTTTGTTTTAAAAAACGTACTTCCGAGGTGGTCCCATTGCCACCAAGTCTGGATCTGATGATGTAGATCCTAGGCGAATCTAGGAAAATACTTAATTTTTGTGTACGTGTACCCGGGGCCGTCTTAGATTATGCTGGGGCCCTTAGGCACACAAAAACTTGGGCCTTTTCGGAATATAAAAAGTTTACAATTTTTTTCACTATGATTTTTTGGGTAATCAATTACATTATTTTATTACGGTATATAATTAATAATATTGGTATGCTGCTGTTTTTTTGTGATTACGATAACAGTTTCTTTCGGGACTTCTGTTGAGCAACATTTTCTATTAAATCCTCAAACTAAATTTTCTGATGAATTTCATTTTCAATTATTATTGATGTAGTGTAATTATTAAATAATGATGTGAGTAATTATTAACAAATTACTTAGTCGTTCTTAAGCTGCGAAATTGAATGCTTAAGAATTAGGGCAACAAAAACGTAATGCACCCAACGAAAATATTTTAAGGTTAAAAGTGAGAGAAATAGATACTTCGGGGCCCTCTGAATATGGGGGCCCTGGGCACTGGCCCTGTGTGCCCTTATCGTAAATACGGTATTGCGTGTACCTATTATTTACTTGTTAAAATCGAAGTCGGTTTTTTTGCAGTTTTCAGTAAACTTATAGTAATGCCAATATTAAGTTACATTAAACAGCACAATATCTGTACTTTCTGTTGTACTAAAAAATGTGATTTATTACCATTTACAGCTGTAACGTAACGAAAATAACATTACGAGAATGGGGGGTCAGATAAACCTCATAAAGCTCTTAAATCTTATTATACTCAGGACATCAAGTCACATTAAATTCTTTATACATTTTCCGTTTGTGGAATCACCGACCGGAATTCCTACGTCTTTGATCTGAGGCAAACAAGAAAAAAGACGAAAATGCACTCCAGCTGTCTTCATAAAAGGGGAAAAATATAATTTATTCAGAAGATAATTTTCTCCTCCCTTTTAAAGAAATGTTCAAGTGGGTTGAGTCGAATGGATGTTTGTTCTGTCGGGCTCTATTTTACGATTGGACTTTTTATTTCGCGTTAGTACTTATATTTTTTCCATAACGGAAAAAGAGGGGTATTATAAGTTGCATGTGTGTATCTTTGTCTGTCTGTTGCATTATTTCTAAATGCAACAGGTTTGAACAGAACAGATAATTACGATGTATAGTGTCCAAGTCATAATGTAATCATTTAGATTTTTGACTCAGTACAACACTGCGAATTTAATATTTTCTTATTTATAACGTTCTTGAATAAGAGTAGAATTATGAAAAATAATATTTAGGAAATGAGAAATATTAAATTAAACTTCCTTTAGATGTAAAAGCCACACTAATTAAAATATTTTCAGTCCACTGCGCATACCATCAGATATGAAGTCTTGTACATCTTAGAACTGGATTTAAATTAAAATGGCCCCCTTTGAAGAAATGGCAAGGGTGTCTAATTGTGAAATTGTGATCCATTTGGAATATTGGGATTCACGACCAGGGTTGCCAACTTGTGAAATATACTCGTAGCAATTTATCTTTTTCATATGTGAGAGGACAGCGAACAACCACACGGGTTTCCTGATTGTAAGAAATTATCTTGGCTTATAAGGTCTAGCGGTCTAGCGGTCCGAGTGTTGGACTTGACTGCATGAGGTCTCGGGTTCGAATCCCGGGTCGGCCAACAAAAAAGGAAATTGGATTTTTTCAATTTTCTAATAAAAAAAAAAGTTGGTCGGGATTGGAAATGTGCCCGGTTGGCGATGCTTGCCACCTATCACACTGTGGGACTTAGTGTCTTCGGCTAGTCGTGGGTGCCCTGGTTGTGCCTCTGCCTACCTCTTCAGGGATATGGGCGTGAAGATACTTTATAAGGTAATAAGAGGTAGGTAAGGTACCTAATAAGATAAGGCGCGTCGTTATCACGTTGCCGGGATCGCCGGATATCGGGTCGCCCTCCAGACCTGAAGATGATAGAGTCATTATGGTAGTAGGAATAGGTAAGAGGATAAAAATTGGAAGGCAAACAAGCAGACGGATTTCCTGATGGTAAGAAATTCTCGCCGCCTAGAGACACCAAAGGTGGTAATGGAGCGTTGCCAACCAGAGGCCGAGATGTTAGGCCTAGAGCAAAAGTAAGTTAACCGGCTACCTTACCCTCCAAACCAGAACACGTCATGACGTTATGGCGGCAGGAATAGGTAAGGCGGTGGCACCAATCCGGGTAAGTCGCTGCGAAACTCTACCACCTAGTAGGATGTCACGGTGTTAGTGTCGGCAAGCCTATGTTCGCCTTTTACGAGCTGCCTGGCACAGGAAAGCAGATGGTCTATTCTACAAAGGAGCTCGGACCACCACGGGGGACCAGCTATTTACTAGTGGTCTTGTTGGTGATGACTTATTTTAGCTAAGATTGCTTACGAGTTGCCTGGCAGTAGGGCAGATGGTATATTACTATAGAAAAAAGCTCTACTATATCTTAATACTAAGTTAACATTGACCTACGTTACCCCAAATTGAAACAAACGTTGTATGTGAGTTAGTCAATGATACTAATACATAGAAAGATGAAGTAAATTTAACAAAAACTCAGATCTAGAAACACAATATGTACATATTAATAGAATAGATTCTTATCATAAATGTCTATTCCTATTTGAACCCGAGCCTAGTCGATGATTGGTAAAACATGTCATCTAAACTTAATATTACCTATATAAGCAGTTCGCACCGAGCTGAGATCTTGCGAGCTCCGAATGCCTAGATCCTTGTACGCTTCCAACATTCCAAAATCTGATCACCCACCATTGCTTTGATATATTAACTAACGCAAAGCAATTTAATTAATGGCTTTGGAGTAGTACGTAAATAATGAAATACACAATCTTGTTTTGTTGTAGTTAGTTTAGAAATGCAGTAAATTTCTTAGTCTTGTCCTCGATCATAAAAAAAGAAGCGCTCAATTAAAATACAAAAACGCGAGTGCGCAAAACTTTTAAGGCCAAAACACATACCTAGACGCGTTTCGGTGCCGCGCCGCTACAATCGTCGGTTTGCATAGCGGCATTGCGACGTCATAGACGTGTTTCTACCATGGACCATGGTGAGAAATTTATTGCTTATTTGTTATTAAAAAATATTACTCTGTTTAAAATAAACAAATAGTGCCGCGCCGCTACTATCAGCAGTGACGCAACTGTCGATTTTGGCGGCACGACGCCGCAACGCGGTTTTGTGTTTCGGCCCTTACTACCATATGATAGGTTATGGTCATTCTGTTTTTTTTGTGATAAGAAAGCGAGCATGCGCTCGGCTCTCCCGATAGTAAGAGATAGCTGTGGCCTATAGATACGACAGACAGACAGTTCGACGCTATCTTCTGGCTGAGGTGTTAGACCACCTATGCAAGTCTACCTACCCTCCGGACCGGAATATGACAGTATCATTATTACGGCACAAATAGGTAAGACGGTGGATCTCTGCCCGAACAAATTGCAGCACAGTACTCTACAACCAGTGGTCTGACACACATTTTAGTTGAGCGATTCTAAAAAGGAGGAAGTTGTCAATTTGTCTGCATGTTTTTGTTCTTTTTTGTAACCATATAACCACGTACTTTAAGCCACATATTAAATAAAAATAATAATAAGTCGCCTCTGTGGTCTAGCGGTTCAGTTATTGGACTTGACTGCCTGAGGTCCCGGGTTCCAATCCCGGATCGGGCAACAAAAAGAAAATTGGGTTTTTTCAATTTTCTAATAAAAAAAACTGGATATGTGCCCGGTTGGCGATAGGCTTGCCACCTATCACATTGTGGGCCTAAGTGTCTTCGGCTAGTCGTGGGTGCCCTGGTTGTGCCTCTGCCTACCAGTTCGGGGATATGGGCGTGAAGATACTTTTCTTTACTTAAATAATAATCTTGTTGTGTCATGGTAGCGACACCTAGAAGCAGCCCTACCAGAACGGGTTGGAAATAATTGTCGAATTTTATACTTAAACGCCTTTTGTCGTTGGTTATTGAGTTAGCAGTGTGCCTCTTTGACGGAACGGAAAATTTCTTTTAATAAAACTGTTTGCGGAGACGTTGTGGTTTTTGAATTTACGAAATGACGGAATTTTATTTGCCTCTGAAGACTACTCATCAAAATTTAAGTGAAATTACCGACGTCTCAAAAATTAGGTCGAGTCAAGATATTTTAAAAAAACAATTCACCGTGCCATTTAAAATTTTCTATGTGTATGATTTATTTTTAAGCTATTCTAAAAATAGCAGCTAGTCCTGTAGCTAGTGCTTATGAAATATGTATATATTATGAAATATTATAATTGTTTTATCTCATTAGACCTATTTTGATAAAATACCTAAGTATAATTTTAAATTAAGGTCATGTCGCTCGGGTAACATCCGTTACCCGTGTTTGTATGAAAAGAGTAATGAATGTAGAGCAAGCCAGGCAGGTTTGCAAGTATCGTAAATTTTGGCTGGACTGAGCGTGAAGTTATGTATGTATGTAACTTTATATTGTTTTACGGCCAATGTTAATAATGTATCTCTAAAGATGGATTTCAAGCAATCTAGATAGCTGCGTATCTGCCGGCCTATCCTATACATAATTGACATATTTATCCTGTCCACAGATGTGTTATTGGCAAGCGATAACATAAAAATGGATCAAAATATCTATCTTGGACGGCAAGAACAGAAAGTAGCCTATGCCACTCTTCAATGTCGTCACCAAATTCACACACAAGAAGTACACCAAAACGTCGTTCCTTTGTAATGTGTAAGAGGAGGGATGTTACAGATATGGAATTTGGAATATTCGGATCGAATATACGAATATAAAATTATTTCGGATTATTCGGTAGTTTCGGATACTTTCGTTTACGGGTGTTAGATTTTAAGAAAGTTTAAAAGTTCCAAACAAATAGATAATAAAATAGTTATATTCAAATATTGGTCATCAATTGGGTAGGTGCTGAAATCAGCCTATGAGTAGTTATTATATGTAGCTATTTACTATATAGTGGGTAGTAGGTATATAATATAATTTTGGGTGTTATCTAACAGGCTTATTCATAAACGTTGCTTAACATTTAATCACCAATTTAAGTAATGTTTAAAAAAATTCTTATTCATAAACGCTATTTAGAGTTAATCATTTGTTTAAATATACTCTTAAATAGCTGTCACTTTAAGCAACCTCGGACCCTTGTTTAAAATTTTAATCAACAAAATGGCTGACTAAATTTCAAACAGCTGATTTTATGTGCATTGACAAAATGCAACAACTAGCCATTTAATATGGCTTATTTGTGTATTCTTATGATTTTTTTATAATACACGCATTGAAATATTTTGATTTCGTTGAATTGTGGACAAAATTGGACGGGATATGTTGGATTTTGGAACAATATAGGACTGTAATAACATGTTTTATTACGGAGATGGCCAATGACTTCTACGAAGAAACGAATAGTTTTCCACAGCATTTTGTTATGATATTGGAAGCATAAAAGTAGACAGATTTTCTGATTGTGAGAATTTCACGCCGTCTAGAGACACCTAAGGTGTCAATGGTGAGATTCCAACCTGAGGCTGTGACTACTGACGTCAAGTGTTTTGGATGGTGATGTGATGTTCGGTGTAGGTATCTGTCAGTGTGCGTGGACTTTCTATACACCGTGTGACTAAGAGTACCATCATTGCGAGCTTTAATTGACAAATCCAGAAATGACAACTTGTTGTCACGCTCCAGTTCAAAAGTAAACTTCATCTTCGGATGAATGGAGTTCAAATGAGCTACATAGGACTCAACCTGCTTATTTACGTCTCTGACTACCGCATACACATTGTCGACATATCTTTTCCAAACCTTAATGCACGTAGGCCCAGTAGCTATGGCCATCTCCTCAAAATGCTCCATCCATAAATTAGCTACTACCGGAGCCACTGGACTTCCCATAGCCACACCATCGATTTTGAAAAAATACTGACCATTATATATAAAGTATCCAGAACGAAGACAGTGCTCTAGTAATCTTATGTAGTCTGTTGAGATGTTATTATCAATTAAAAGCTGTTTAATCACTCCTAGACACTCCGTTATAGGCACATTTGTGAACAAGGAATCTACATCAAAGCTTACCATCATGTCTCCGACAAATATCGACAAATAAAATAAAAGAAGATCGTGAGTATCCCGTATAAATAATTAAAAATGTTAAAATAAAATGCCGTAAATAACAAAACTATTATTCTTAAATATTCATTTCGTATTTAAGATCAAATAACGTGTTAAAAATAACCAAAAACATAAATATTAATTAATAACCTCCTCCTTTTTAGAGCCGCTATATTAAAATGTTTGTGAGATCATAAAACCAATAATTAATACCTTCTCCAAAAGAATTGCGCACTCGAGATTGTTAAATTTAAAAAAAACGAACGAACGGCTCCACTGGTGGTAAGAGATAACCGCAGCCTTTAGACACCATAGATGTTATTGCGTCGCTATTATGTGGCCGTATGAACAATTGAGCAAATCTACAGGCTACCCTACTCTCCGGCCCGGAACTACGGTGACAGGAATAGGTAAGGTGGTGAATCGCTACCTTGCTACCGCTACCGAATGCTTAGTTACCTTAAAATTTTGTTGAAATATTAAAGCAATGGTGGATGATGAATGTATTTAACATAAAAGGATCATCTATCGACTAAGCCTTTACCATGACTTGGTGTAGATGATGAAGTTATGTTTGATTTTAGTCTCAAAATGAGTTTCTCTCAGTTACCGATAGAGGCGCTGTTTGCAGTTTTCTTTCTTCTTTCTTTAGGTTTTGGCCTTCACGTTAGTATTTAGCCATTAGTCAAGTAGAAATTTGGATCTAATTTTATATCAATTTCAATTAATTATAATTAGTCATCAGTCATAAGTCGTCAGGAAGTCATGTCAGGCTCTTGGGTAAAGTGGTGGCTCATTACACAAGCTCTGTAATGAGATTTGGCGGCAACGAGGAAATACACGATACGCCAATTTCTTAGTAATTATTTCATTTGTGCTCTTTCACTGAACAAAATTGTACAAAATGCCACCAAAATTGACTAATTTCACTAAATATTAACACGAAATTCAATAATTATGAAAAAACTTCGACCATCTTTTCTCTCGATGGCGCCAAAACTCTTTGAAGTTTTCATACAAATAATTTACATTTGTAGCGAGTATAGTAATGTTGATAGGCCATAAACTCATGGTAAGGGCTCTGCTGAAAGTAAAATCTGAAAATAATAATTTAAGTGCAAAAAAAATAGTTAAATTTCATTATCACGTCGACTTTAGATATAATAACTTCAAAATTTAAAAAAAAATCTTAAGCTCCCGTGACATACTACTAGGTGGTAGTTTTGCAGCGACGCGCCCGGATCGGTACCACCGTCTTACCTATTCCTGCTGCCATAATGTCAATGCTTCTCGTTGACGTGTTCCGGTTTAGAGGGTTAGGCAGCCGGTAAACTTACTTTTGATTACTATCACCTGTGGTGTATCTGGGCAGCGTGAATTTCTTGCCATCAGGAAATCCGTCTACTTATTTGCCTTCCAATATTATAAAAAAAACTCCCATGAAAACCCTCACGTAACGTAGCTAAAGAGTCATCTCGATCACGTCTGCATTCAAACAAAAATCCATTTTGGAAACGGTCGACATGTTCAAAAGTTACGATGCCACAAATACATACACTCCCTCTCACACACACCCATCCGCACACACACACACACACACACACACACACACACACAAACACACACACACAAACAACATACACACACACAAACAACTTACACACACACAAACATAGACACGTCAACCTTATAACATCCCTCTTTTTCCATCGGTGTTTTAAAATATGCGTAATTGAATATAACTCAAAGTCCGCTTATTGGAGCGTATCGTGATTGAATTTTTATGGGACAAAATCCATTCGATGTTCGTCAAGTATACAAACACACAAAACATACCGACAAATTAATAACCTCTCTTTTTTTAAATCGTTTTATAATCCTCGAATTCAAAACATTCAATGAATAACCGAAAATCTATATGTAATGCAGCTAACAACCAATTAGATCAAGTCAGCTTTCAAAAAAAATCTGCATCGAAATCGGTACATCCGTATACAAGCTATGATGTCATAGACAGACTCACAGACACGTTAAACTTATAAAACCTTTAGTTTTCCTGTCTGTTGATTTACTTTTCATAATTTACGTATACCTAGTTTTTGCTATCAAGTAGCATATAAAATACTTTTTTTTATTTTGTCTTTCAAATGCAAAAATTTTGTCTTGGTATAAAAAGAATCTGTCAAATAAGTGTCACATTTAGTTAGTCTATGTTGATTTGACTCAACAGATGTTTTTAAAAAAAACGCTAAAGATCAGAGAGAAAGTGGGATTGAAAGAAGAGATTGATTTCAAAACAAAAATGGGCGTATTTGGTCATATATAAACTATTTTATTAAATCAGGCGTGTTTTGCGGCAATCCATTATATTACATGCAAAATGAAGGCTTATTTTACATCAACTATATAATAAAAGATAGATGAAAGATTGGCCAAACAGTCAAACAAAGCGAAATGGATGGACGTAACCTTAGGATGACACTTCATGACACTTTCTTGGTTTTTGATACCAACTTCGGATAAAGCTCGGTTGTTATCCGAACTTTGTTTTCAAAATCTCGCAAGTCTTTAATATGAAAATAGTAATGAAGGTAGCTGAGCCGGTCTGCAATTATCGTGACACTTGGCACTCGAAACTCTCTGCCCAACCCGCAAAAACTTGTCGTGAAGGTTGCACTTACCTATTCCTGCATTCATATCAATACTCGTCATTAATATGTCCCAATTTGGATATAATGGGTAATTAGAAACAGGTATTAACAAACCAATCACCTAAACCAACACAAATTCTATAGAAACCTATTAACTGACGCAAACACAAACTAATCCTAGTATTGTATCCCATGATCATTGGCGAACTCATCTAGTTCAGTATTTGACGAGGCTGCAAATAGATTTAGGCTTAGTGTCCAGCATCTACAGCTTATCTGATCGATCTGTTACTATATTCATGCAATTAACTGCGCTATTACAAAATACATTAGGATCTGAATTACATATCATACTGGGAAATATAATATCCACACTATATTTATATGTGTATGTGTTTGTCTGTGGCATCACTTTTCTTAAGCGGAGTGTCTAAAAATTGTGCAAGTCTACCCTATCTATAGCAGTCATTTACGAACACATCCTGTATAGGTACATTATTATACTCTTTGATTAAGATATTGACAGATATTCATCTGTCAAGTAAGTTCTGTTTTCTTTTCTTTTTTTTTTAAGTTTTGGCCTTCACGTTAGTATTTTGCCATTCGTTAAGTAGAAATTTGCATCAAATTTTACAACAATTTTAGTAAATTATAATTAGTCATCAGCCATAAGTCGTCAGTAAGTCATGTCAGGCTCTTGGGTAAAGCGGTGGTCACATTACTCAAGCTTATGTAATGAAATTTGGCGGCAACGAGTAATTACACGATACGCTAATTTTTTCATGATTTCATTTGCTCACTTTCACTGAACAAAACTAATGAATAAAAAATAATAATTATATTTTTAAGCATAAATAAAACATACTTAATTATAAACTACCTATCATTTATATATGCCATTTACTAATAGGTATGAACACGGTGTCAAGCCAATTTGATATTTATAGTAAAATTATTAGTTTAGGCTTGGCAACTTTAAACCTATTAGTAAATGGCACATACATTTAAATATTAGGTAGTATACCTATAGTTAATCTTAAATCTTTATTATTTTTTACTTTTTAGTTTTGAAGACGGTTTTTATTAGAGTAGTGATTTTTATTTAATACTTTTTAGTTTACATATATGATTTAATTTCATAAAAATAAATAGGGAAATAAAAACTAATAGGCCTACCTGAGAAAATCGGTTCAGAAACCTCGGGGAAATCGGTGTACGTACATGAAAAAATATACCAGCCGAATCCGAATACCGTGAACCTCCTCTTTTTTTTAACTCGGTTAAAAATGTAACAGGCGATCTACATGACACTGTCAACAAAACCATAAACCAAAAATTTTTCCCGTGTTGGTCCGGGCTCTTTTGTAGAATAGACCATCTGCCTTCCTGTGCCAGGCAGCTCGCAAAAGGCGAGCATAGGCTTTCCATCACTAACACCGTGACATCAGACTAGGTGGTAGAGTTTCGCAGCGACTCGCCCAGATTGGTACCACCGCCTTACCTATTCCTGCCGCCTTAACGTCATGACGTGTTCCGGTTCGGAGGGTCAGGTAGCCGGTTAACTTGCTTTTGCTCGAGGCCTAACATCCCGGCCTCTGGTTGGCAACGCACCATTGCCACCTTTGGTGTCTCTAGGCGGTGGGAATTTCTTACCATCAGGAAATCCGTCTGCTTGTTTGCCTTCCAATGTTATAAAAAATAATAATAATAATTGCGATCCTAGCGTGTTAAGTTCGTAATGATATTGCGAAACAGTTAGGGTATCATCACCAACACCACGGTATGTAATATACAGTATTCTATCTTCATACGAGTACAAACGGACGAAACTAGTCGCGGGTTCGGTATGCACTCGGTATACCAATATTTGTGGCTACATCGCAGTGACGAACGGTCGATAATAGCTTTTTTTATTTTAACCAAACGGTAAATTGGTTTACTAAGTGCAAGTACCTATTTAGTATATAGCAAAGAACAATTATAGACTATATTGTACTGTTTTTGAGCGGCTAAGGATGGATTTTTTGAAATTTGATAATCGAAACACTACATGTATTTTTTTTTGGAACACTCACTATTCATTGATCGAATTTCATTTAATAAAAAATATATATTATTTACGATTACATAATTACAAAGAAATTCAAATAGGCAGGTAGCTGTAGTTATATAAACAATGACGGCCTAGGCGTAGTCTTATTGAGTGTTGACGAACCCCCCGGCTTTAGGTATTTCATTAACCGAGTCCAAAAAACGAGGCGGTTCTCAATTAGGCCGATATATTTTTTTATGTATGTACACCGATTTCTCCGAAGTTTCTGAACCGATTTACATAATTCTTTTTTCGTTTGATTCGGAATAGTTTCGAATTGGTCCTATTTGACGCAGGTGGGCCCATTAGTTTTTATTTTTACCGTCATGACATTGCTACCAACGTTTTGTCCATGTTCGAACTTGAAAATTGTATTAAACATAAATCTACACACCTACTAAAAATAATTTAGATCTGATCAAATCTACTCTAGTTATCGTCGAGCAAACATACAAATGTAACCGCATATTACAATAATGCTTTATCTATTCAATAATATTGATCGAAGCGCGGAGTAAATTGAAAAGCCTAGCGCTACCCGCATAGCTCTAAGGAAATAAAAACACGGAAATGAAAATCCTTTAAACGAACCCTCGAGAGAGACATTGCAATAGATTTTTGTGTCTGGTAGTATATGAGCTTTTGTTTCTAATAATATTGTTTTATAGCACACGGCTTTGTGGTGTTTGTCGTAGAGATGTGGCGATCTATGCCCCACTTATTGAAAAATCTGGGTACCAACATTATTGGTTGATTACAATAGGTTGTAGAGTTCGCTTAGCTTAGTAACAACACCTCTTATCTCTTAATATTGCCGTGAATAATGAATGAAGCGTACATATCATATCCCAATTTTCAATTTGCAAGAACTTTACATTCAAAAGTAGCCCTACCTAGGGATGAAACGATACGAGGAAATAGAAGTAGATAGTCGATACTTTTTCCGATAGCATGTACACTTTAGTATCGATACTTTGAAATGAAGTATCGAGTAGGTATCGGTTAAAATTACTCATAACAGTAAATTTTATAGTTTACGGAAATTAAAATAATGGATGTTTGTCTTTTAACATTGATAAAATTTTGTGTACTTAGTGGCCTTGGCAGTTGACAAGCTTGTTTGTCTGAGCAGCACTACGAAAACGGACTTTTTTTTAGTAAATTATTTTGAAGGTGACGTGTTGTACTAGCGCTTACCCGCGACACTCATGGTCGCGAGTAATTTAAAAAAACAGTAGCAGTCGTGGGACTGCCGATAGAAGTGAAAACGGAACTATTAAGTTGAGAGTAATTAAAACTATATGCAAAAATTATATGAAATTTTTTATGTTTTATTTATTAGTTACATATGATGGGTTAAACAAATCATGAATAAAATATAAATACAAAGTGGTTGAAAAATAATTAATATACAATTATCTTGTCAGTCAGAAATAGTCGATGTATTAGTGTATACGTGTACACGGGCTACTGCGCGTGCGCTAGTCTGGCTCTCCATAGCTATAGATATACTATTGTCATTAGCATGTCGGTGACGAGAACCGAGGATTTTACTCTCTACCAAAACGCTCAACGCGCCTAAAGAAGTTTTCACTTCAAAAATATTGTTTTATGTTAGAATATTATTAGTACTTTTCAATAAAGATTACCAATACTTGTTACGGTTTTAACTTAAAATTTTCCAAAAACAATACGACACTATTAAGTATCGATAGTGTGTGATCGATACTGAGTAAGTATCGATACTTGACGCCCGATACCAATATCGAGTATAAGTATCGATACCCCAGTGGTATCGTTTCATCCCTAGCCCTATCAGCTTTCCTACCCGATTTCTCGCTGTGTTTCTTTTGCCAGATCTTCTCAGTAAGTGGCCGCGTTCCGATCCGGTGCTAGTATTTAGATTTATATAGATGCGTCACAAGAACCTTTGTAAGGGCAATGTGAAACAGATATATTATTCTTATTCTTAGTTTACGTTGTCTGAATCTATGTAAACATCTATGTATGTGAAACCTTTTGAGTATTTAACTAACGTTTACTGGCAAAGAGGCTCAAGTTGGAAACATATTATTGACATCTTTGCTCTTTATATTTGATATCATTACTTGAAAGAAAATACATCAACTTATTTGTTATTTTTTATAGAAAAATCTCTGTCTCATGTCATCGTAAAGCCTCTTTGAAAGATAAGAATGCCTATATAATATTAAGAAACTTTCTTAATACTGTTTTAAGATCTCCGTCTGCGATATTGTGAAGTTTAATCTGTTTAACTAGACACAAAGACTTTTCGCTTATTTTGTTACCTAGATATTTGTATTATTTTATTTCTTTAGCATTTTGTGGAAAGGTTAGTACAGAAAAATAAAAGAACTAAGGTTGTTGGTTCAAGTACTGTCTTCATTAAATTTTCTTTTTTACAAATTGTAGAGATATAATCTATGGCTATTTCTAATATTTTTTAATTTCTTTCCAATAAAAATGAAAAGTTGCCCGGGATTGGATATGTGGCCGATTGGCAATTGTCTGGCCACCTATCATAGTGTGGGACTTAGTTTTGTTGGCTTGTCGTGGGTGCCCTGGTTATACTCTGCTTATCTCTTCGGGGATATAGGCCTGAAGATACCTTCTTTTTGATTCTAATTTTTAACTTATTTAGACCGTGCTTGTTTGATTACAAAAAGTTGATTAGGATAATAGTACAAACATTTTTTATTTGTATTTTGCAGCTGATGCTAATTAAAACAGCTTTCCAAAGTATGGGTACTTTGGAAAGCTGTTTTAATTATCTTTGAATAAATGTTACCCCCTAATCACAGCTTCCCGGTGGAAAGATATATTACTACACTGAAGTAAATGGACATAATTTCGGTAAAAAATCAAAAAAATATGTATTTGAAAATTTTGCAAACATCATTTTATTTGAAAACTAACAATTAAAAATACACATTACAACAATTAAATATGTTAAACAAACATATTAAAGTTCATATTTTATTATAATGACAGAAATTCTGTTTTATTGGGATTTTTTCGGATTTTCTAGAGTAGAAATCATCCGAATTATATTTTTATGGCATTATACAGCGATATTATTTATTCCTAAATCGGGTGATAGAGATAAATCATTACCGAAATCATACCGACCCATCAGACTCACCTCTTTTTTATTAAAAACAATGGAATGGAATGGAAATTCTGCATATTAGAGAGAAATACCTTACTTATATGCCTCTGAATAAGAACACCTACCTTTCATACATAGGTATAATACATATTTGTTAAAATAGAACTTCAGTAATTTCACTTTGAAATATTTCAAACTAGTTGATCGGATAGACTTTGTTGTGTCCTAACTATGAATATTGATTTTTTATATACGAACATTCTCCTGTCAGTAATTAACACTTCCCCACTCCCCGTGTTACCACCACCGCCTTATCTATTCCTGCCGCCATAACGTCAGTGCTTGACGTTGACATGTTTCGACTTAGAGGATAAAGTAGCCGGTAAACTTACTTTTGCTCGAGACCTAACATCCCGGCCTCAGGTTGGCAACGCACCATTATCGCGTTTGGTGTCTCCAGGCGGCGTGAATTTCTTACCTTCAGGAAATCCGTCTGCTGGTTTGCTTTCCAATATCGTAAGAGAACACAACTAAAATGAATTGACAAAATTGGTTAACTAATTAGTTCAGGCGTGAGGGATCCACTGAAACACTGATATCTTTGTTTCGTCAACTAAGTAATTTTAGTCACATGAAAATTTAGAGAAAATTTTGATTAGGGCAGGAAGGATAGATCGCTAAATGGAAAGGTTTGAAGCAAGATTTCTTGGGTTTAGGGATCACTTAATCCTACCTTCGCTCGGCAACGTAGGGAACACGAGACGTAACCCTTTACGAATGACATGTTATGGATCCTTTACCAGCTTTAGCTAATTAATGCCTCCAAAAAGGCTGAACTATGCCTAACAATTCAATAGTTACTGCATTTAGTTTATAGTTTTATTGCATTTGTATCAAAAATTACAATCTTTGGTCCTCTGGTTAAAATAAGAATCCTATATCCCGACCTCAAGTTAGCAACGCACCATTACCACCTTTGGTGTCTCTAGGCGGCGTGAACTTCTTACTATCAGGAAATCCGTCTGCTTGTTTGCCTTTCAATGTCATAAAAAATATCTTGATTAAATGTTTAATGGGGCGATCTCGGTATCATCGAAAAAAAATATCAAAATCATCAAAATTTATTTAAAAAAATTGAGCTCCTTTTTTTGCGGTTTCATTGTGCCTAAATTTTCAATGCCAACGCCCACTTATTATACACAAAAAATCGTAGGCATTCGTATCATTTTATAATTTGAGAACAAACAAATCTCGACAAAGAGTCTAGTTCTCTTTCATCTCATTAATATCACGGACCCATTTAATTAAAATTCACCCTCTTCGTCGACTTATCTTTGTGGGGTTTGCCGAATTCATTATTAGCACATTCCTAGCTACAAATAACATCTTTGGTGTACTCGTTCTAATAAGTGGAAGACATAATTGCTAGTTGAGACTGGAATTCCAATATACGAGGTAAATTAAATGAAAAAATCTACTTTAAGCCTCAGACCAATAGAAATGGGCCTGAGATTTAAGCACAGTAAAATTGCACAAAACGACTTTAATTCGATATTATCTGTGTTATATTTACATCTGAACAAAAATACTCATTATTAAATATCGAACTCCAAAAAAGCTAGTTGGATCTTTAAGTTTGTATTAGACCATTAAAAAAGCAGATGTTTTAAAAAAAGGCTTTTTTAAATTAGTTAAATCAGTATAAAGTTTTAAGGCAATCGAGAAAAAAAAATCTTTTATAAGGTATTTTTATTTTAGAACGTGCTTGGGTTAAACTTCTATAAATTTCAAAGTAAGGAAAACGGGTAAGAAAGGAATTAAAAATTTCGCTATGGCACTTGAATCCTAAGTAGCTCAAGTTAGAGCATTCGTAGGCTAAAGATGAAAGGTTACAGGTTCAAAGCCTGTCTGGGGCAAAAAAAAACTTACTTTTTTTGTAGCTTATTACAGCAAACTTTAACAGCACTCGACTCTCCTTATGGTAAGAAAGAAAAGGGATATCAGTATATCCCTATTCGGATAAGTTGCTCTTCCACTAGTATCTACCTACTAGTGTTGTGAACTACTAGTATCTACCTACTAGTGTTGTGAACTACTAGTATCTACCTACTAGTGTTGTGAACTACTAGTGTTGTGAACTACTAGTGTTGTGTGTGTAGTTTTAGAAGTGATACTGTTGAGTTTTTGTTTTTAAATATGACCAAATTTGCATTAAACTATTTTTATATAGTACATGTATATATTTTGCCATAAGAAATGCTTAATAAATTGCCGTTCAATTACTTAAATGACTTCGAAGTTCAACTTCTACAAATGTATCTTTTAAAAATGTAGGCCTCTCTAATCCGCCTTCGTTCTAAGCGATTATACGGGCCTGAATAAGATTGATGACGGCCAAAGAACACAGGACTTAACCGACGAAATCCCTTAGATTATGAGCCATATAAATAGCAATTCATGGCTCTTTCGATGTACCTTCCATTAATACTGGTCATGTCCTTAAAGTTTAATTATAATAACATATGCATTACTTCTCTATTGCGCACAAAGTATAAGAAAAAGTTTCTTCACTCCTATATCCCTGAAGAGGTACGCAGAGGCACAACCAGGGCACCCACGACTAGCTGAATACACTAAGTCCCATAATGTGATAGATGGCAAGCCTATCGTCAACCGGGCACATTTCCTATTCCAAGTAACATTTTTTTTATTAGAAAATTGGAAAAACCCAATTTTCATTTTGTTGCCCGACCCGGGATTCGAACCCGGGACCTCATGCAGTCAAGTCCAACAACTGAACCGCTAGATCGCAGAGGCGATTATAAATTAGTGACATTAAGTAGCACCAGAAACATAGGTAAGTAACGGATTATATAGAATAAAAAAATATTCACATTCACCTTACAAGAGGCACTTGTGACGAGTCTATATAATACTTAAAACTAACACCGGATAGGAACGCGGCCACACACTGAGAAGATCCGGCAAGAATCTCAGCGGGCTTGTCTTTCTTTCCTTATTCTATACATATTTATTAGTATTACATCACTCATTATTACTAGCAAGAGATTGGTATGAGGAGCAATTTTAATCCCAAGCACTCTTATTGCGTCTTTGGTCTAGCGGTTCAGTTGTTGGACTTGACTGCATCAGGTCCCGGGTTCGAATCCCGGGTCGGGCAACAAAAAGAAAATTGGGTTTTTCCAACTTTCTAATAAAAAAAAATGTTGCTCGGGATTGTATTTGTGGCCAGTTGGCAATAGGCTTGCCACCTATCACATTGTGGGACTTAGTGTATTCAGCTAGTCGTCTGTGCCCTGGTTGTTGTACCTCTGCTTACGTCTTCGGGGATATGTGCGTGAAGTTACTTACTTACCTTTTACTCTTATACGATAGATATTCAGCAATAGTATAGTATATTTTTAATACAATTTCACTTTGACACATTTTTAAATTTATTTAATAGCAGGTCTTTCATAAAATCGGGAAGTTTATTGTAAAAGCGTATACCTCCATTGGCCCATGAAATAATTACTAAATCGAAAAATAAAAACTAATAAATAAAGGAGACGGGACACATGCACAGAAAGATTGTTTTTATTCCTCGATTATAAAAAAATAAAAAATAAAATATTATAAAAAAGTTTATCGCTAAACAAAGCAAACTTTTCCACGTGGTGGTCCGGGTCAGCTGTTCAGATTAGACTAACTGTCTCTCTGCCCGGCAGCTCGCAGGAGGTGAACATAGGTTTAAATAGTTCATTACAACTAGACCACTGGTCGTAGAATGCTGTGCAGCAACTTACTCCGGAAGGTTCCAACGCCTTATCTATTCCTGCCGCCATAATGACAATAACATGTCTGAAAGGGATACCAGGCTGTAATCTTACACGATAGTAACACGCCGCGGCGTTATGTTATGACCGGCGCGCCGGTCACAGGGCAGTGAAGCACCTATAACATCTATGGTGTCGTTAGGTCTCGGTTATTTCTTACTGGCGAGCCGGCAGAACCGTGTGCGTGTTCGCTGCCTCGTAACATAAGAAAAATCTACTTTTTTAAATCTAATTAAAAAATCTTGTATTTAAAAAACGGCTTTACCGATTTTCACCAAATTTTATATGCATATTCAGTAGGTATGAGAATTGGCTTCTATTTATTTTTATACCTCTTAATGATAAGTGTGACTTACCTCATTTTTTCTCACTCACATTAAAAAAAACAGAACAACGTCTGCCGGGTCAGCTGGTAAGTAATATATTATAATATATTAATAATCAGTTTAAAAGAAACATTTTTATAGCATTTCAAGAAAAACAGATACGGATTTCCTGACAAAAAGATACACAGGTCCCTTAAGATGCCATATATATGTGGTAATATGCGTTGTCAACCTAAGTCTGCGATTTAAACTTCTTTTGTAAATCTCCAGTTACCCTGTAACAAGGGATATATTAGAGATAAGCTATGAAAGAGGCCAAGAATAGGCATGACTGTAGGGCTAATCCAAATAAGACGTCACTCGACCTTAACACCTAATCAGAGTGTTGATAGAATAAATCACCTAGGAAATCAACAAATTATTTTACTAGCGCACGATGAGGTCGTCATATCCCTACGCCATCGTCATCATCATCATCAGCCGGAGGACGCCAACTGCTGGACATAGGTCTTCCCCAAAGAGCGCCACAAGTTATGGTCACCAGCCGATTGTATCCAGCGACTCCCCGCGACTTAGACCAGATCATCAGTCCAACGGGTGGGAGGTCGTCCAACACTACGTCCTCCGGTGCGGGGTCGCCACTCCAGAACCTTTCTTCCCCATCGGTTGTCGGTTCTGCGAACAATGTGGCCTGCCCATTGCCACTTCAGCTTGCTGAATTTCTGTACTATGTCTGTTACTCTGGTTATCTTGCGGATCACCGGATTACGGATCATATCTTGCAGAGAAACACCGATAGCTTCCTCCATAGCACGCTGAGCGACTCCACATACCTACGCTGGGAGAATATTACTTTTTAGTGTTTAGCATAATGTTTTCTTTACTGCATCTTATCCATTAGACATTTCAGCAGATCATAAATGACCAGCCATTTTAGTTAATCCGAATGTACATGATAATGTTGTAATCTATTATTGTGTTAATCTCCACAAATTGTATGATAATGAGTTGGATGCCCAACTCGTCAATATTATGTAACAGGATGTAGAGACCGGCGAGCTTAGCATATGTTACAGGATGGCTGAGATTAATCGCAAACTAACATTCACATTACAGGATTAGATGTAGCCGAGCGTGGAAGTTAATTTATTACGTCTTATAAGAACTACTCGCACTATTAGAGTATTTGCCACTTTAATTTTTACATGATAATATTTAACTAAATCTACAGCAAAAAAAGTAAGTTAAGTCTCTTCACGCCCATATCCCCGAAGAGGTAGGCAGAGGCACAACTAGGGCACCCACGACTAGCCGAAGACTCTAAGTCCTATAATGTAGTAGGTGGCAAGCCTATCGCCAACCGGGCACATATCCAATCCCGAACAACATTTTTTTTATTAGAAAATTGGAAAACCCAAATTTTCTTTTGTTGCCCGACCCGGGATTCAAACCCGGGACCTCATGCAGTCAAGTCCAACACCTGAACCGCTAGACCACAGAGGCGATACCTCTATATATATACCTATATATACCTCTTCGGGGATATGGGCCTGAAGAGACCCCAAATCAGTAGAAATTTAATTAACAATGTATCAAAAAATAACCATAGAATATATTTTCTCAGCATGTCAACAAGGTAACATGGATAAAAGAAGCTAATTCATTTAATTTGGTACACTGTGAAAACTGATGCCCTTAGCCAGTTAATTAATGTTCATATGTTTGAGGTTCACATTTAAAGCGCCAGTAACGAACGGTTGACGGTAAATAATATCAATTTTTATTTACTGATACGCCGTGAAAATTAACATTTTGACTCGATTACTAATAAAATTATCACCTCTGTGGTCTAGCGGGTGTTGGACTTGAATGCAGCATGTCGGGCAACAAAAAGGTTTTTCCAATTTGGTAATGTAAAAAACGTTGCTCGGGATTAGATATGTGCCCGGTTGGCGATAGAATACCTATCACAGTGTGGGACTTAGTGTCTTCGGCTAGGCGTGGGTGCCCTGGTTGTGCCTCTGCATACCACTTCGGGGATATAGGCGTGAAGATACTTTCTTTTTACAAACACAGTTTCTGTTTTAGCCTGTATTCTTGCAAAGCTAATGTCATAACTCGCCAAGAAATATCTTCACGCCCATATCCCCGAAGGGGTAGACAGACGCACAACCAAGGCTACGACATACGACTAGCTGAAGAAACTAAGTCCCGTAATGTAATAGGTGGCAAGTCTATTGCCAGTCGGGAACACATCTTACAAAGCTACTTTTCTTAGAAAATTAAAAATAATTTTTGCTGCTCCTGGGGATATAAGCCGGAACCTCAATAAGTCAAGTCCAGCGCCGGACGGCTAGACCACAAAGGCGAAGTATTATTTGTATCTAATCTATATATTTATACTAGCTGACCCAGCAAACTTAGTATCGCTTGACATTATTGCTTTGATAATAGTGCAGTCTTTCAGACCAAATGTGAAACATTCCAAAATCAACGACTACTTATTTTTAAAAAAAATATTTAAAAATACATTTTCTAGGAGACCAAATTGTGAACCTAACCATTCTAGAATCCCCTTGTGGGTGTTTCACTTAAAATTTCATCAAAATCGGTCTAGTCGTCTAGGAGGAAATCAGTGACAAACAAACGAACACAAGAATTGTATACATAAATATATAAAACAAAAACGGGTCTGTAACAACACTTATAACTCGAGATCTGATGGGCTAATTTTCATGGATTTTGATTCGTTGGATTTGTTTCCGCTCCGAATAGCAGAATACATCTTAAAAACAATAAAAACTATACGAGTACATAGTTATGAAAGATGAATCATCTTCTTATAACATAACAATGAATAGCTAATTGTGTTAGTAAGTGCATAACTTCCGAACGACTTTACCGATTTGGCTAATTCTTTTATTATTGTGTTAGTTAATATCAGAAGAAGGTTTTATGAAGAGAAAAACTGGGAAAGTTACAGGAAAAATAGGAAAAATAATACTTTATTATTTCCCAAACTAAACGGGTGAAACAAAGTTTACCAGAACAGCTAGTTATATATAAAAGTAAGTCGTGTTACATAGATTAACCGAATAGGCTGAAAATTTATCAACTGAAGTTCACATCAATCAAGTAGCTTAGAATCGATAGAAGAATCAGAATCAGAAATATCTTTATTCACTTGAACCATACAAGTGGTATTTGTGCGCGTCGACATTTTTTTTAAACTACCACCGGATCGGAACGCAGCCACACACTGAGAAGGACTAGAGTACATTTTATCCCGTACAAAAGAGAATGTGTGTATTCCGCCAATAAATATTTTTAATTTTTATTTTTAAATCATGAGGCTATGCTACACATATACGGATATTTGCGTGATGATCGTCTAAATGTCTGCATTTTCCTGGCTGCTTGTAAAAGATTTTTGGACCTTTTTCACCCCCGTCTAACGTTTTAATCACCTTCCCCCTAAACGTTACGTAACTAAGGTGCTATGCCCATTTTACCTAAAACTTACAATAACATATGTTGCCTAAAGTACCGGGAAGTCGCTAAAATATTTTAATTCCTTGGGAAACTTTAATGCCCTAATTTTTATTATTGATATCGTATTAATATTATAAATGCGAAAGTTTGTATGTATGGATGTATGGATGTTTGTTACTCTTTCACGCAAAAACTACAAAGCCGATTACGATGAAATTTGGTATGTAGGTAGCTGACGACCCAGAATAACATATAGGCTACTTTTTATCCCGGAGTTCCCGCGGGATTGGGACTTACGCGGGTGAAACAGCGGGGCGCAGCTAGTAAAAAATATTGTTACTTAACGCAAACTCTTCTCCCGCCCCTCCCAACTCACAATGTGTTACGTAATATTTAAACGCCCTATCCGCTGTACCTATTAGACGGAAATTAGACTATTGTATAAAAAAACTGCCAAGAAAATGTACCCACTTCACTACCAATAAGGCGTCTCAATTAACTCCGCAGCATCATAAGCGTTTTACTCTTTTTGCCACCATTTGTAAAGGTCATAAAGAATGCAAATTAGAAAATCCAATTTGAAGCGACGGATTTTAAATATTCAGGGTCTAACGTTTGCTGGATTTATAGAGGGGTCCTTCAATGGAAGGATTATGATGAAATTGCTTCTGTTAATGTCATAGTGATTTCATTCTTTTAGGCTGTAATTGAATGAGTTTTTTTTTGCGTAACGAGCTCGTTATAAACAAAAGTAAAAACAGTACCTTCACGTCCATATTCCCGAAGAAGCAAGCAGAGGCCTTTTCTTATTCTTTTTGTTGCCCGACCCGGGATTTGAACCCGGGATCTCCTGCAGTCAAGTCCAACAACTGAGCCGCTAGACCACTGAGGCGTTATAAACAATATTGGTGTTTATATAGGAGGTAATCGTGGGCATTTGATTTTTATAGAGTAACTAGCTGTTCCGGTGAACTTCATTCCACCATTCAATTTGTATGGGCATAGATAAAATGTTCTTTTTCTTTGTTTCCTCGTAGTAGAACGACATTAAAAGTATCCTATGTCCGTCTCCTGGTTCAAAGCTTTCAGCTTCATACATTTTCAGATAAATCGGTTTTGCCGTTTTTGCGTTATAAATAGTATAACTAACCCAACTTTCTTTTATTTATATTATAGATTTAATATACATACCTACTTAGTTTGAATATTCATATAACTCAGAAATAGCGGGGCAACTGACGACATTACGATGGTAGAAGTAGAATGGGTTAATAGAAGTATAACATATGGTAAGACTCAGGGACCAGATATCATTACTGCTGATATGATCAAATATGGTAGCTCTTTCGTTTGGTACTTTTTTGGATTCTTCGTTATACATTTTGAAGGACCGGCGGAGTACCTGAATTCTGAAGGTCTGCGTCATGGTGCCCTTGTTCTTTACGTCGGATTGTCAGCCGACCGCATCCACATGTATATTTAAGAGCGAGGGATAGAATGGTTTTCGTTCATCTTGTATCTGAACAAATGTTTTTAAGCGTTTCAAGGTCATTGAATGTTGCGTATAAGGTCAAGAGGTGAACCATCTGCTCTATTTGGATGATGCTATACTTTTGGCTGCAAACACTGGCCACACTTATGAAAGAAGACTTAAAATCGTAAACCTCTTTTCTCATTTGAAGGGAATGTGAAAAAAAACAAATAAATGAAGCGTTGCTCAAGTTGGAGCGCTGGACTCGCTTTACACAATTCTGTGTTTGTCCCAATGTTACTTTATGGTAGTGATAGTTCGCTATGTCAGTAAAGCAGCATAAATGCGGTCAAAATAACGTCAGTGCTTGCCGTTGACGTGTTCTGGCTTGGAGGTTAAGGAAGCTCTTATGAGCTGCCAGGCACAGAGACACGTAGCAACTATTTTATTTATTTTTAAGTATATGGATACCCATTTAAGTTAGAACAACTGTATCGATCTAGATAAAGTTTAACACACATTAAGATTGCAGTTTGGAATAGTATACGCTTATTTTAATCTCGAAAATTGCGAGGTTACTTTATTCTAGATTCCGAATAGTTCTCACGAAAGGTCACCAGCAACAGCGAATCAAATCTTTGACAGATCTACATCGATTGAACTTTTCCAACTTTGCTAAATTAAAAACGTCGCCAAATTTGTATTCGTCTCAAGCAATTTCATGTCGGAATTTTTATAGCACGCCGTACTTCGTACCTTAAAGTTTTACCGTAATACTCGAAATTTACGACCGTGTCGCTTTTGAATACAGTATGCAGCATACGCCCTTCGAAACTTGAGTGTTTTCTCCCATTAGCGAATGTAGTCAAAGCTATTTAACTCTTACTTTGCAGCCTTCCCGAGGTCTAACTAATAAGTGGGTTTTTTACGGGAATAAGTTTCTTAGTGTAAAGTTTATTCGGAATTTCGTACGATATCCGTATACGAGTTTAAGGTAGACTCTGGTAACTAGCGTCTAAAGCTTTTGCTACGACGCGTTATCAAAGCATCAGTTTCTTCTTCTTTTTTAAAATTTTGGCCTTCACGTTAGTATTTTGCCATTAGGCAAGTAGAAATTTGCATCAAATTTAAAATCTTTTTAATCAATTATAATTAGTCATCAGTAAGTCATGTCAAAGCCTTGGGTAAAGCGGTGGCCTCATTAACCAAGCTCTTGTAGTGAGATTGGCCGGCAACGAGGAAATACACGATACGCTAATTTCTTCATGATTATTTCATTTGTGCACTTTCACTAAACAAGCTTAAAATGCCACCAAAATTGACTAATTTCACTCAATACAAACACAAAATTCAATTAGTATGAAAAAACTTCTATCATCTTTTCTCTCAATGGCGCCAAAAACACGCATCTGTTACTTAAATTAAGCCAGTTGTGACCACTTCAATCACAATATTACTATAATACAAAGGCGAAGTAACGAGGTGTTAATCACTTGGAAAACGACCCATTCTAGAAGATTTGCATCGTACATTAATCGGCCGTTCTATTGCAGTTGCAGACTCAGTAGTCAACACGGCTGACGCTAAGGTGCTTGTTTTGAAAGTCCTCCTTTATGTAGCTACGTCGTCAGTAGTTTAATTCGTAAATACTTTTGCCGAATGTCTATGGAAATACGAATCCAGGTGATTGCAATGCAAACGACGTATACAGCATGAGTGAGTTGGTATAGATTACGATCTGTAATCTTTATATATATAATTCTTCTGTGAGTGTGTATGCCACTGAACTCCTTCTAGGCGACTGGACCGATGTCGATGAAACTTTTTGTATGTGTTCTAGGGAATTTGAGAATGGTTTAGATTCACAATTTTGGTAATCTGGAAAAATTTTTTTTTTAATTATTTTTTAATAATAAGTAGTTGTTGATTTTAGAAAATTTCACATCGGATCCGACAGACTGCGCTACTGTCGTAGCGTTAATGTCAAGCGATACGAAGTTTGCTAGGTCAGCTAGTCTTTATATATATAATTCTTCTGTGAGTGTGTATGTCACTGAACTCCTTCTAGACGGCTGGACCGATGTTGATGAAAGTTTTTGTGCGTGTTCAAGGGAATTCGAGAATGGTTTAGATTCACAATTTGGCCGCCTAGAAAATGTTTTTTTATTAATTTTTAATAATAAGTCGTTGTTGATTTTAGAATGTTTCACATCGGATCCGACAGACTGCGCTACTGTCAAAGCATTAATCTCAAGCGATAAGAAGTTTGCTGGGTCAGCTAGTTTACGTATATAAGCCTATAGCACTTTTGTTCTGAAAGTTTTGTTCTCTCTTAGTTGCCAGTAGAAGCTGGGTACAATGTTTTCATACAAATAATTTACAGAGGCGCTAGCGAGAATTATCAGGCAGTCACACAAACAGACAAATAATCAAATCAAATCAAACATTTGAATTGTTGTCTGTTTGTGTGAGTAGTATGATCAAGATGTATTTTCACGGCTATATACCCAAAGGAGGTAGACAAAAGTATGTACAACCATGGCACTCACAATTACCCTGAGGTACGTCTTACAATTTGATAGGTTGAATACTATCGTCAACCGGGTACTTATCCAACTCAGGACAAAGTCGTTTTATTTTTAGTTTTTTTGACCGACCCGGGAATCGAACTTGGGACCTTATGAAATCAGTTCCAATATTGGACCAGTAAACCACGGAAGCGGTTATTAAAATTACTATTGTGATATAAAACTATCTTCCTTGCGGCTCCGACTTATTTGTGAGTTCAGTTCGTCGTTTAAGTGTGCAGAAAAAGGATTTTTTCAATTTTCCTGCGATCATACCGTCACATCCTGACTTGATGGGATTGGAATTATCTTTCAAGTAGTTTCTTTCAAATTAAAAAAGCAGTTGTTACAATCGGTTCAAAAATAGTTGAGAAATCAATAAGTACATAATTACATAAAAATATGGGCAAAAATCATTCGGTCTGCTCCTTTTTTCAAGTCCTTTAATGAAAGTGAAATAACTCCAATTTAAATTTGAATATTGTAAAATAGGTGTTTTATTTCTGATAGAAATTTTATCACATTTCAATTATTCTTCAATTAAATAAACGAACACACCTGACGGTTTCTGTTGACTTTGTATAATTTCCTTCACCGTAACCGAGATATGTTTTTTGAGAAAACCGAATAAAACTGTATTCATTAGACGAGTTCAAGTTTCGAGGCCGCCAGATGTTATACCGATTGAGTTTCAAGGAATACTCCAAAACCTTTCGACTTTGCTTGTAACATTTCAAGTTACTTTGTTTTTGATTCTGATTCAGGCACACATAAGAAAACGTTTTAAGCACTCATTCAAAAATATGCTTTAAAACACTCATCCACGAATATTTTTATAAAGACATATTTATAAGCAAGTTTTGAAGCGCTTATTCAAAAAACGTTTTCAAACACTCATTTAAGAAAATGTTTTGAAATACTCATAAAAATAAGTTTTTATTGAAATGAAAATAAAATGCGGTGTTACAACTATATGTAAGTATACCAACATGTTCTACCACATTTTGGTGTGCAAATATTTTAATTTTTTACAAACATTTATGCAAACTATTTTATATTTATGACCAATTTCGATATTTATTACGAAACATTTAAAAATGGTGTTACATTTAAACCTATCTACCGTTTCCAAACCGAGCCAGTCAGGAAAAGAAACGGCAAATCTAACTCCCCGGCAATCGGGACCTCAGCTTAACTGCCTTGTACTACCACCATTTCCAAACCTAGCTAGACAGTAGAGGAAACGGCAAAACATTTAAAGCAATTATCAAATAATGTGTTTTCAAACACATATTTTTAAAGTTTTAAAACACTAGTCCAAAAAATGATTTTAAACACTCATCCAAAAACTAATTTTGAAGCACTCATCTAAGAATATATTTTCAAATAGTCACCCAAGAACAAGTTTTGAAACACTCACACAAGAATATGTTTTGAAACATTCATCCAAGAACAGGTTTTGAAGCACTCATCCAAGAACATGTTTTAAAACATCCAAGAATAAGTTTTGAAGCACTGATCTTAGAATATGTTATGAAACATTTATCTAACTGAAATGGCTTCTACTGGCTAAGGGTTTTTCAATTATGCGAAAGGTAAAAGCCAAATGTCTTTGAAATTAATTTTATATAATAAAATTGAATTTTGTTCCCGCTTTCATGTTTTCTCTTCGTAGCCTAGGATATAACTGACGACAATAGTGGAATAATCTCGTAAAATAACCATGGCTGGGCGATGGGGTCGCCATTTTCCGTCGCCAAAATAAGTCAACATCCTATAATATAAGACTGAATAATAACTGCAATAGTTAAACAATCAATCATCATTGCCAACGTGTAACTTTATGTTCAAAAAAATAAATCCCTATTTCATTTGATGATCGCATCATGCATATTAAAATTATTGACGAGAAAAGGATCATATTAAAAAAACTATGTTATTCATAGTTTGGGTAAGAAACATCTGACGGCTCACCTTGTTTCACAATAAATATGCTTAATTACGGTATAAATCTTATTGATTAGGTAATCTAAACGGATATAAAATATACAGTTTTAATTTTAGTCTCTTAAAGTACTCGAAGCACGAAACATTGCGTGACATCTTTGCAAATGGCGCACCTTCAATAAGACGTAATAATTCACTACTTTTTGGCGACAAACATTATTGCGTCTGAATAAACATTTATACATAAACAGAATAAAAAAGGAAACATTTTGTTTTTAAATTTTGGAATGCGTGGAATTGCTATATTTTTTTATATTATAGGAAGGCAAACAAGCAGACGGATTTCCTGATGGTAAGAAATTCACGCCGCCTAGAAACACCAAAGATGGTAATGGTGCGTTGCCAACCTGAGGTCAGGATGTTAGGCCTCGAGCAAAAGTAAGTTTACCGGCTACCTTACCCTCTGAACCGGAACACGTCATGACGTAATGGCGGCAGGAATAGGTAAAGCGGTGGTACCAATCCGGGCGAGTCGCCGCGAAACTCTACCACCTAGTCAGATGTCACGGTGTTAGTGATGATAAACCTATGCTCGCCTTTTACGAGCTGCCTGGCAAAAAAGGCAGATAGTCTATTCTGCAAAGGAGCCCGAACCAACACGGGGAAAATCAATCAAGTTCTTATCATTATCATTATCAGTCAAGTTTTTAATCAAGTCATCTCTCGACTTTGTGAAATCGGGATATGCTCATTGAATAAGATACTAGTAATAATGATGATATATATCCCTGGACAAATTACACTAATTGAATAAAGCTCCAAAGTAAACTGCTTTTGTTATGGGTGTAAGTTTGGTTGGTAGTATCGTTACTAATACATAGAGATACCAGAATAAAAGTGATAACAACCCAGACTCAGTGTGAATGGACGAACCAATTTAGTTATTTCTTTAGTCTTCTATACCCCTAAAAAGAACATTTAGGGCACGAATAGTCGTAGACAATATGGTATGTAGCAAATCTATCGCCAACCTCGCACTAGGCTAATCCCGGGCAACCTTATTTTATTATGAAATTTGTTCTGGGTGACCAAACCAGGAATTAATACGGAATTCGTAACATCGTAGCCAATCGTATTGCAATGTACAACTAGTTAAAAGAAATAAAGTAATTATGCAAGTGTTATGGTTTGAAGAATCTATCTAAATAGTTGCCAGACAAAACTACAAAAGTTTTGTTGTATTTTTTCATTTTATTTTATTCTGTAGGATAAGTAAGTAAGTAAGTAAGGTTCACCCACGCCCATATCCCCGAAGAGGTAGGCAGAGGTACAACCAGGGCACCCACGACTAGCCAAAGACACTAAGTACCGCAATGTGATAGGTGGTAAGCCTATCGGCAACCGGGTACATATCCAATCCCGAGCAAATTTTTTTTTATTAGAAAGTTGGAAAAACCCATTTTGTAGGATGATTTGAGAAATGAATATCGTGTATGTTTATTCGTTTCTTCCTATTCTTCCAATTTACCACACAGAGAGATTATGGTCTACATTTAATAGAACGGCTACATTTAATAGCGGTAGCTAGTTAGGACAAATTACACAAATTTATCTAGTCACAAAGTTTGCAAATTATATGCGTGTGTTATAGATATGGGGACATATTTTAGTATGTTCTGCAATAAATTCCACTAACAACTAGACCTACGAAAATGTTCGCCCTCGTCAAGAATCAAACCCGTTATTTGATTGGGTCTCGCCTCAACTTCCAAAGTTGTCTCTTCCGATACTCGATATGGAAAGTAACAGACAAACATTTTTACAGAAAATGTATCTAACGTACGTGTTTGTTTTGAAAATATTTAAAAGTGTAAGTAGGTACATTAATATTTTGCTATTTGGAAAAAAATAATGATTCGCGGAACAATACAGGCTTATCTAGAATTGGAATTATCCGTAGACTGTAAGTGCTACGAGGAACTTCGTAGCGCGCAATTTCAGTATTATGTGCTATTCGTAGTCACTTCTAACTGTTACGTTAAGAGCTCGTTCTATTTCGTTATATCTATAGGTGATTTAAAAATACAAGCACTTAAAGGTTAAGGGTCTAGTTTATTTATAATTTATACAATTAACAAATTTTATAACTTAGTAGCTGTTGTAGTATGAA